>JASKMD010000422.1:0-13201 GCA_030144725.1 Haematococcus lacustris
AGTGACATCATGTTCTCCAAGTAGAATCAGGGCCACGGGGCTGTGGGGTGGCAGTTGAGCTATGAAACGTTGCACGCAGGTGGATGGGATGTAGGGGAGTGTAACTCTCAGAGGAGCCGAGTCCAAACTCGGTCATGGTGTGGAGCTGTGTGACTGACTGCATGGCCCTGACCCCGAAATCGGCTAAGGGAGTTCACGGTCACAGACCAAAGTGTGCTTTTTGTTGGAAAGCTTGCCCTCCCGGTGCAGTTGATTTAGAGCACCGGGATAGTAGGGCGTGTGCCAGCGGCCTAGCCGAAGAGTGTACGAGTGTGACTGCTTGATATAGAGCAGTTGCCAGGCATAGAACGGCACCCTGAACTGGTGTCGTCGTCTGCCCGTGCAATCTTAACAGGTAGGCGCGTGCTATGCGCCAGCTTGTTCTGGCAGACCTGTGTAAAACCCTGAACTGGTGTCGTCGTCTGCCCGTGCAATCTTAACAGGTTATGGGCCCACGCGCTGACGCGTGTTAAGACGCCAGTAAGTTGCTGGCTAGGGTTCGTGTGGTTGACAGCCGAGTCGACCAGCGATGGCAACTAATCCCTCGCTTTCTGGCAATCAGCCGACTATTCTCGATGATGATAACTGGCCGATCTGGAGCATTCGGACTGAGGGCCTGCTGATCGAAGCAGGCCTCTGGTCCGTCGTCGCCGACGGCGTCACCCCCTTACCCACTGCGCCAGCAGCCAACGCCACTCAGCAAGAGCAGGCTGCTTACAATGCTGAGCTAACTCGCTCTCGCGCAGAAACAACCCTGGACCGGAAAGCCAAAGCCTTTATCCAGCGGCACGTCTCCAATCTCCACATCTTCACTGTCAAGAACGCGAACTCAGCGCAAGACTCCTGGGAGACCCTCGAATCCCAGTTCACCCAGTCGTCGGTCGCGCGACAGTCTCAGCTTCAGCAGCAACTCAGCCTCCTGCGCATGGAACCCGGCGAGTCAGTTTCGCGCTTCTATGCGCGTTTGCAGCAGCTGCTAACAGAGCTCGAAGCATGCAGCTGCGAAACCTCTGAGTTCACAGTGCTGGTTGGGGGTACTGACTGAGTTCACCCCCAACCAGTACTGGTTCACCCCGAACCAGTACTGGTTCACCCCCAACCAGTACTGGTCCACCCCCAACCAGTACTGGTCCACCCCCAACTAGTACTGGTCCACATCCAACCAGTACTGGTCCTCTCCCAACCAGTACTGGTCCACCCCCCAACCAGTACTGGTCCACCCCCAACCAGTACTGGTCCACCCCCAACCAGTACTGGTCCTCCCCTAACCAGTACTGGTTCACCCCCAACCAGTACTGGTCCACCCCCAACCAGTACTGGTCCACCCCCAACCAGTACTGGTCCACCCCCAACCAATACTCGCTGACTCCCAACCAGTATCGGCTGACCCCCAACCAGTACTGGCTGACACCCAACCAGTACTGGCTGACTGCAAGAGCTTGGGGTAGGGGGCCGCCAGCAGCAGCAGGGGGAAGGGGGGCAGCAGCAGCAGCAGCAGAGGGGCAGGGGGGCAGCAGCAGCAGCAGCAGCAGCAGCAGGGAGGCAGGGGGGCAGCAGTAGCAGCAGCAGGGTGGCTGGGGGGCAGCAGCGGCAGGGGGGCTGGGGGCTGCAGCAGCAGCAGGGGGGCATGGAACTGCAGGAGCTTGGGGGCTGGGGGCCAGCAGCAGCAGCAGCAGGGGGGGCAGGGGGGCAGCATCAGGAGCAAGGGGGCAGGGGGGCAGCAACGGCAGCAGCAGGAGGGCAGGGGGGCAGCGGGGTAGCGGCAACGAGGGGGCAGCGACAGCAGCAACAGCAACATCAACAATTGCACCATGTGGGGCAGCAACACTAGGGGGGCAGCGACAGCACACTTTGTGACCATCATCCATTGCTGTGTGACACCCATCCATTACTGTGTGACACCCTCAAGTGCTGAAGGGCTGGGTGAAGGGCTGAAGGAAGGGGCTTGCTCGGTAACGATTGCCAAGTTGGAGGTTATTACACGTTAGGCTAGAGCCGTTGGGTGTACTTACACGTGATACTGAGCTACAGATATTGCAAGGTATACAGAGTACATATAACCATGAGGACAACATGCTATAACCACATGCATATGCTATGCCCCACTCCTTGTTATCACATAGTTACATAGTACACAGCGCCGCACAACCCTCAAGCTATGTAGCGTCAACCAACACCCTCCACAATCTCATGTGTTGGTTGACCTATGTCAATGCCCTCTTCCAGCGACCTTGATGTAATGAAGGTACTCGTCCATGCTCCAACCCCTGCAAAGTGACACAGTGTCATCTTACATACAATGCACTACTGTACCCAATGAATGCAATGCATGACACACATTAGACACCTGGCTGGCTGGCTGTGACCAGTGCTGGCTGGCTGTGACCAGTACTGGCTGACTGGCTGTGACCAGTACTGGCTGGCTGTGACCAGTACTGGCTGGCTGTGACAAGTACTGGCTGGCTGGCTGTGACCAGTACTGGCTGGCTGGCTGTGACCAGTACTGGCTGGCTGTGACCAGTACTGGCTGGCTATGACCAGTACTGACTGGCTGGCTGTGACCAGTACTGGCTGGCTGGCTGTGACCAGTACTGGCTGGCTGGCTGGCTGTGACCAGTACTGGCTGGCTGTGACCAGTACTGGCTGGCTGGCTGTGACCAGTACTGGCTGGCTGGCTGTGACCAGTACTGGCTGGCTGACCAGTACTAGCTGGCTATGACCAGTACTGGCTGGCTGGCTGTGACCAGTACTGGCTGGCTGTGACCAGTACTGGCTGGCTGTGACCACTACTGGCTGGCTGGCTGTGACCAGTACTGGCTGGCTGGCTGGCTGTGACCAGTACTGGCTGGCTGTGACCAGTACTGGCTGGCTGGCTGTGACCAGTACTGGCTGGCTGTGACCAGTACTGGCTGGCTGGCTGTGACCAGTACTGGCTGGCTTGCTGTGACCAGTACTGGCTGGCTGGCTGTGACCAGTACTGGCTGGCTGTGACCAGTACTGGCTGGCTATGACCAGTACTGGCTGGCTGGCTGTGACCAGTACTGGCTGGCTGGCTGTGACCAGTACTGGCTGGCTGTGACCACTACTGGCTAGCTGTGACCAGTACTGGCTGGCTATGACCAGTACTGGCTGGCTGTGACCAGTACTGGCTGGCTGGCTGTGACCAGTACTGGCTGGCTGGCTGTGACTGGCTGTGACTGGCTGGCTGTGGCTGGCTGTGGCTGGCCGTGGCTGGCTGTGGCTGTGACTGGCTGGCTGTGGCTGGCAACCAGTGTAGGTGGGGTGGGGTGGGGTGGTTGAGATGGAGTGGCACTTGCCTGGCAAGGTGAGCGGAGGAGGCACGCTATGGTACACTTTTCGTGCTCCTACTGCATGCAAAGAACAATAGATGGGCATGGCTCAAGGCTGCCTCACATAGCTGTGGCTGCAGCTTGCAGGCTGCAGGTTGCAGGGATGTGGGGTAGGGAGGGGAGGTACCCATCAGACCTGCAACCAAGGGGTGTGCACGTGAGGTAGGGTGACCAGGTTGGGCACTGTGTTAGCTATCACCTCCTACCTGCTCACACCAGGCAACATATGCCATGCGCCATTGGGGTGGGACTGCGGTGGTGGGGGCTGCGATGCCACATAGCGGAGGGTGGAAGAAGGGGACGGTAGGCTTGACAAGTATGGGAGGGAGAGGGGGAAGGGAGGGGGTGGTGGTGGTGGTGGCAAGAGGGTGGATGGGGTGGGCTTTCTCTTGGCTGCTGGGATGTCAGGGGAGAGGTGACGGGGAGGGGGGAAGTGGGGGGTGGGTAGAGGTGGAAGTGGAGGAAAGACAAGTTGGGCGTTGGTGGTGGGCGTGGGAAAGGGGAGGAAAGGGATGGGGAGGGTTCGACGATCAACCCTGCAGCGGGACAAGGGGCATGCTAGCGTGTAGGTACAGGGTGCCACATACATGCACTCACCTTTTGCTGGAATGGGGTGTATATGCGTGTAGATGGTGAGGGTGAGGAGGCGGAGGGGGAGGAAGGCTGCTGCTGTTGACAGGTAACGGAGGGGGTAATGGGACCCAGAGGGCGACGGGATGATTGAGAAGCGGGGGAGGGGAGGTAGAGGAGGAAGGGGAGGGAAGGGAAGGGAAGGGGAGGTCCATGGGGAGGGCGAGAGAAGTGGGGAAGAAGGGAGGGAGGGCATTGATAGTCTCAGGTGTAGGCGCACAAGACCTGCGGCGACGGTGTGACGATTCGTCAACGGAAGCAAACATGGGACATGGGTACTGGATGCACTCACCAATAGAGTACTATGTAACTTTGTGATAACAAGGAGTGGGTCATGGCTGGGCTGGGCGGGGCCGGGGCAGAGCTGCGGGAGCGGGGGTGGGGGAAGGAGCAGGGGTGGTGTGTGAGGTAGGGATTGGGTGTGCCCGATAGACCTGCAGCAAACATGGGCTGGCGGTTAGGTAGGGTAATTAGGGACACTGCTGCTCCATGCTCCTTGTTTGCTCTTACATTAATCTTTGTGATGGGGAAGTGGGACGAGGGTTGCGCAAAGATGGTGGGGGGTGAGGAGAAGTTGGTGGTGGGGTGAGGGCAGCGATGCCATGTCAAATGGAAGGGACTGGCACATGGAGGATGCGTGGAAAGGAAGGGGGGAAGAGGTTGCGATGGGGAGGGGAGAGGGTGGTTGCGATGGGGAGGGGTAAGGGGAGGTGGTGGAAAAGCCTTGCTCCTGGCTGCTGGGTAGGGTAGGGAGGGGGCAGCCGGGTATGGGGGGAGGGGGAGGGGAGGGGAGAAAGAGGGGAGGTGGCGGAGTTGGAGGTGGTGGTGATAAGTTAGGGGGAAGGGGCGAGAGGCAGCAGTGACTCTGACCTGCAGTAAACACAAGGTACGTGCTTGCGATGGCAGACAGCAAGGAATGCAGGCTCACCTCGTGGGATGGGGAAGGGAATGGTAGGGTGGGGTGGGTAGTCTCAACCTGTCCGTCAAGATCAGGGAGAGGGGGGGGTGAAAAATTGTTCCGTTACTTTGCCTCCTCATGCAGCCGTCTGGCATGCTTTTGATGAGGGCTGCTGGATGAGAGGAAGTAAGAGAGGAGGGGAAGGAAAGGGAAGGGGAAAGAGACTTTGACCGTCAGACCTGCTGCAAAGAAGGGGCATGGCAATGGTTTGGCTGGAAGCAGGAGTAAGCGCTTCGTGGCTAGGCATGTAACACTGGTTGCGAGGTTCGGCGCTGCGTGGCTGTGAAAATGTCTACGAGGCTGGCTGGCTGCGGAAATGCCCACCAGATGCGGGTCGCGATTCGAGGGCAGCGAGGCTGCAAGACTGGCTGCGAGATTGAGTCGTGGATGCAATGCGCAAAACCTTTGGCCTATTCCGGCCTAGGTATCGGTGGCGGGGTGGGGTGGGGATGCGAAGGGGCGTCAATGGCGGCACGGAGATGTTAGACATGAGATATGAAAAACTAAAAATGCGCCCAGTACACGCCGTAGTCAATAACGCGTCGATTCTAGTCATGCTAGGAACGTAGCCGCAGCTGGTGGCAGCAAATGACTTAGCGTTGAGGATAGGGTTACAGGACAGCGCCAAGAAGTCCACCTCGCAGCCCTGCAGCCTCGCTGCCCTCATTTCGCGACCCGCATCTAGGTAGCCAGGCGGCCTTCCCTTGCAGACCACGCAACATCGCCACATCGCCACATCGCAGCCAGGCAGCAACAGTGCAGCCAGGCAGCCACATCTCATGTAGAGGCCAGCCTCCTAGCCAATCTCGCAACCTCGAGATCTTAGCCAACAGCCGTCTCAGCCAACTCAGACCACGCCAAGTACACGGTGCATTACCTCGCCACGCTTTGCGCGTAGCGAATGCCATGCGAGGTAATGTAGCGCTTCACATGCAGCGACCCACCTTTTTGCCATGACATGTATCCACCATCTCCGAGCCCATCTTCCCTGCCCCTTGTGCATCAAATACATCCTTTGATAACCCGTCACCTCCTTGCCGCAGGTCCACATCCCTTTACCCTCCTTCCCCTTTCACTCCCCTTCCTCCCCCCCTCCCTCCCTCCCTCCCTCCCTCCCTCCTCAGGTCTCTACAGGTGGCTACAAGTCCCCTTCCCTACCCTGTCCCACCAATTCCACTTTCACCTCTCCCCAACCCCCGCTTCCCCCCTCCCCGTCACCTCCCCCCTGACATCCCAGCCCCCTCCCTTACCCCAGCAGACTACCCCAGAGAGCCCATCCCACCCTTGACGCTCAACCCTACCTTGGCTCTTTCACCCCCACCACTAACAACACCACTCCAAGGTTAGACCACTCCAAGGTAAGGCCAACAGGGAGCCAACATGGCGCAGCAGCTCCCCTCCCTCCCACCCCCCACCTTCTTACCCTCACCCTCACCCTCACCTGAGCAGCAAGCAGCAAGGACACGCCCAGCCCAGCCCAGCCCTACTCTCCCACCCTGCGCTTCCTACTGAGGTGAGGACAAAGAATGGTGTGTTGTAATGGATGGCTGCTACACCTGCCCCTCCATCTGCCAGCTCTACTATCTCCCTACTTTATTGGTGAGTGCATCCAGTACCCATGTCCCATGTTTGCTTCCGTTGACAAATCGTCACACTGTTGCTGCAGGTCTTGTGCGCCTACACCTGAGACTATCAATGCCCTCCCTCCCTTCTTCCCCACTTCTCTCGCCCTCCCCATGGACCCCCCCTTCCCTTCTCTATCATCCCGTCCCCTTCTGGGTCCCATTACCCCCTCCGTTACCTGTCAACAGCAGCAGCCTTCCCCCCCCTCCGCCTCCTCACCCTCACCACCTACACGCATTTACACCCCCTTCCAGCAAAAGGTGAGTGCAGGTATGTGGCACCCTGTACCTACACTAACCGCTAGCATGCCCCTTGTCCCGCTACAGGGTTGATCGTCGCACCCTTCCCCTTTTCCTCCCCTTTCCCACGCCCACCACCATCGCCCAGCTTGTCGTCCCTCCACATCCACCTCTCCCCACCCCCATTTCCCCCCTCCCCATCACCTCTCCCCTGACATCCCAGCAGCCAAGAGAAAGCCCACCCCATCCACCCTCTTGCCACCACCACCACCACCCCCACCCCCTCCCTTCCCCCTCTCCCTCTCTCCCATGCTTGTCAAGCCTACCCTTCCCCTCTCCCACCCTTCGATTGACGTGGCATCGCAGCCCCCACCTCATCCCACCTTCCCTTCCCTTCACCCTACTACACACCCCACCGCAGCCCCACCCCACTGGCGCATGGGATATGTTGCCTGGTGTGAGCAGGTAGGAGGCCAGGAGGACCACAAAGGTGAGGCCACGGTGATAGCTAACAGAGTGCCCAACCTGGTCACCCTACCTCATGTGCACGCCCCTTGGTGGCAGGTCTGATGGGTCACCTCCCCTCAACTTTCCCTATACAACCACCCCCTCCCAATCTATCCTCCCCGGCCCCCGCTCCCTCTCCCGCCCCGACCCCCGCCCATGCCCCCAACCCATGCCCCTACACAACCCAACCCAGGACCCTACCAAACCCAACCCATGCCCCTACCCCAACCCACCCCGCCTTCAAGCCACCCCGCCCATTTAAACCCAACTGAGCCTCCCGCCTCCCCGCATCCCGCCTCCCTGCCTCCCGCCTCCCCGCCTCCCGCCTCCCTGCCTCCCGCCTTCCACATCTACCCTCCCTCCCCGCCTTCAAACCTCCACTCCCACCCCCTTCCCAGCAGCAGTCATAGCAAGCAGCCAAAAGGTAGGTAGGTGCTATAGTGCCCCTACTATCTGCTGCTGCTGCCCCCCTTGCTGTTGCTGCCCCCCTACTGCTGCTGCTGCCCCCCTTGCTGTTGCTGCCCCCCTACTGCTGCTGCTGCCCCCATGCTGCTGCTGCTGCCCCCCTACTGCTGCTGCCGCTGCCCCCATGCCCCCTACTGCTGCTGCTGCTACTGTTGCAGCCCCCCTGCAGCTGCTGCTGCTGCTGCTGCCCCCCTACCTTGATTGCAGGTCTGATGATTGCAGGTCTGATGAACACCTCTCCTCCACTTTCCCTACACAACCACCCCCTTTCCAGCAGCAATCATCAAGCAGCCAAAAGGTAGGTAGGTGCTATCGGCTGCTGCAGCCCCCCTGCCCCCCTGCTGCTGCTGCTGCTGCAGCCCCCCTGCCCCCCTACTCCTGCTGCTGCTGCGGCTGCTGCTGCAGCTGCTGCTGCTGCTGCCCCCCCACTGCTGCTGCTGCCCCCCTGCCCCCCTGCTGCTGATGATGCCCCCCTACTGCTGTTACTGCCCCGCTACTGCTGCTGCTGCTGTAACCCTGCTGCTGAATGGGGGGGCACCAGCGCTGGTTGCGCCTACTATCTGCTGCCTACTGTCTGCTGCTGCAGCCCCCCTGCCCCCCTGCCCCCCTTCTGTTTCTGCCCCAGCCAGTACTGGTCACAGCCAGCCAGCCAGTACTGGTCAGCCAACCAGTACTGGTCACAGCCAGCCAGCCAGTACTGGTCAGCCAGCCAGTACTGGTCACAGCCAGCCAGCCAGTACTGGTCAGCCAGCCAGTACTGGTCAGCCAGCCAGTACTGGTCAGCCAGCCAGTACTGGTCACAGCCAGCCAGCCAGTACTGGTCAGCCAGCCAGTACTGGTCACAGCCAGCCAGCCAGTACTGGTCAGCCAGCCTGTACTGGTCACAGCCAGCCAGCCAGTACTGGTCAGCCAGCCAGTACTGGTCAGCCATCCAGTACTGGTCAGCCAGCCAGTACTGGTCAGCCATCCAGTACTGGTCACAGCCAGCCAGCCAGTACTGGTCATAGCCAGCCAGTACTGGTCACATCAAGCCAGTACTGGTCACAGCCAGCCAGCCAGTACTGGTCAGCCAGCCAGTACTGGTCAGCCAGCCAGTACTAGTCAGCCAGCCAGTACTGGTCAGCCAACCAGTACTGGTCACAGCCAGCCAGCCAGTACTGGTCAGCCAGCCAGTACTGGTCACAGCCAGCCAGCCAGTACTGGTCAGCCAGCCAGTACTGGTCAGCCAGCCAGTACTGGTCAGCCAGCCAGTACTGGTCAGCCAGCCAGTACTGGTCAGCCAGCCAGTACTGGTCAGCCAGCCAGTACTGGTCAGCCAGCCAGTACTGGTCAGCCAACCAATGCTGGTCACAGCCAGCCAGCCAGTACTGGTCAGCCAGCCTGTACTGGTCACAGCCAGCCAGCCAGTACTGGTCAGCCAGCCAGTACTGGTCAGCCAGCCAGTACTGGTCAGCCAACCAGTACTGGTCACAGCCAGCCAGCCAGTACTGGTCAGCCAGCCAGTACTGGTCACAGCCAGCCAGCCAGTACTGGTCAGCCAGCCAGTACTGGTCAGCCAGCCAGTACTGGTCAGCCAGCCAGTACTGGTCACAGCCAGCCAGCCAGTACTGGTCAGCCAGCCAGTACTGGTCACAGCCAGCCAGCCAGTACTGGTCAGCCAGCCTGTACTGGTCACAGCCAGCCAGCCAGTACTGGTCAGCCAGCCAGTACTGGTCAGCCATCCAGTACTGGTCAGCCAGCCAATACTGGTCAGCCATCCAGTACTGGTCACAGCCAGCCAGCCAGTACTGGTCATAGCCAGCCAGTACTGGTCACATCAAGCCAGTACTGGTCACAGCCAGCCAGCCAGTACTGGTCAGCCAGCCAGTACTGGTCAGCCAGCCAGTACTAGTCAGCCAGCCAGTACTGGTCAGCCAACCAGTACTGGTCACAGCCAGCCAGCCAGTACTGGTCAGCCAGCCAGTACTGGTCACAGCCAGCCAGCCAGTACTGGTCAGCCAGCCAGTACTGGTCAGCCAGCCAGTACTGGTCAGCCAGCCAGTACTGGTCAGCCAGCCAGTACTGGTCAGCCAGCCAGTACTGGTCAGCCAGCCAGTACTGGTCAGCCAGCCAGTACTGGTCAGCCAACCAATGCTGGTCACAGCCAGCCAGCCAGTACTGGTCAGCCAGCCTGTACTGGTCACAGCCAGCCAGCCAGTACTGGTCAGCCAGCCAGTACTGGTCAGCCATCCAGTACTGGTCAGCCAGCCAGTACTTGTCAGCCATCCAGTACTGGTCACAGCCAGCCAGCCAGTACTGGTAATAGCCAGCCAGTACTGGTCACAGCCAGCCAGTGCTGGTCAAAGCCAGCCAGCCAGTACTGGTCAGCCAGCCAGTACTGGTCACAGCCAGCCAGCCAGTACTGGTCAGTCAGCCAGTACTGGTCAGCCAGCCAGTACTGGTCAGCCAGCCAGTACTGGTCAGCCAACCAGTACTGGTCACAGCCAGCCAGCCAGTACTGGTCAGCCAGCCAGTACTGGTCACAGCCAGCCAGCCAGTACTGGTCAGCCAGCCAGTACTGGTCAGCCAGCCAGTACTGGTCAGCCAGCCAGTACTGGTCAGCCAGCCAGTACTGGTCAGCCAACCAGTACTGGTCACAGCCAGCCAGCCAGTACTGGTCAGCCAGCCAGTACTGGTCAGCCAGCCAGTACTGGTCAGCCAGCCAGTACTGGTCAGCCAGCCAGTACTGGTCACAGCCAGCCAGCCAGTACTGGTCAGCCAGCCAGTACTGGTTAGCCAACCAGTACTGGTCACAGCCAGCCAGCCAGTACTGGTCAGCCAGCCAGTACTGGTCACAGCCAGCCAGCCAGTACTGGTCAGCCAGCCAGTACTGGTCAGCCAGCCAGTACTGGTCAGCCAGCCAGTACTGGTCAGCCAGCCTGTACTGGTCACAGCCAGCCAGCCAGTACTGGTCAGCCAGCCAGTACTGGTCAGCCATCCAGTACTGGTCAGCCAGCCAGTACTGGTCAGCCATCCAGTACTGGTCACAGCCAGCCAGCCAGTACTGGTCATAGCCAGCCAGTACTGGTCACATCCAGCCAAAACTGGTCACAGCCAGCCAGCCAGTACTGGTCAGCCAGCCAGTACTGGTCACAGCCAGCCAGCCAGTACTGGTCAGTCAGCCAGTACTGGTCAGCCAGCCAGTACTGGTCAGCCAGCCAGTACTGGTCAGCCAACCAGTACTGGTCACAGCCAGCCAGCCAGTACTGGTCAGCCAGCCAGTACTGGTCACAGCCAGCCAGCCAGTACTGGTCAGCCAGCCAGTACTGGTCAGCCAGCCAGTACTGGTCAGCCAGCCAGTACTGGTCAGCCAGCCAGTACTGGTCACAGCCAGCCAGCCAGTACTGGTCACAGCCAGCCAGCCAGTACTGGTCAGCCAGCCAGTACTGGTCACAGCCAGCCAGCCAGTACTGGTCAGCCAGCCAGTACTGGTCACAGCCAGCCAGCCAGTACTGGTCAGCCAGCCTGTACTGGTCAGCCAGCCAGTACTGGTCAGCCAGCCAGTACTGGTCAGCCAACCAGTACTGGTCACAGCCAGCCAGCCAGTACTGGTCAGCCAGCCAGTACTGGTCACAGCCAGCCAGCCAGTACTGGTCAGCCAGCCAGTACTGGTCAGCCAGCCAGTACTGGTCAGCCAGCCAGTACTGGTCAGCCAGCCAGTACTGGTCACAGCCAGCCAGCCAGTACTGGTCAGCCAGCCAGTACTGGTCAGCCAACCAGTACTGGTCACAGCCAGCCAGCCAGTACTGGTCAGCCAACCAGTACTGGTCACAGCCAGCCAGCCAGTACTGGTCAGCCAGCCAGTACTGGTCACAGCCAGCCAGCCAGTACTGGTCAGCCAGCCAGTACTGGTCACAGCCAGCCAGTACTGGTCACAGCCAGCCAGCCAGTACTGGTCAGCCAGCCAGTACTGGTCAGCCAGCCAGTACTGGTCAGCCAGCCAGTACTGGTCAGCCAGCCAGTACTGGTCACAGCCAGCCAGCCAGTACTGGTCAGCCAGCCAGTACTGGTCAGCCAACCAGTACTGGTCACAGCCAGCCAGCCAGTATTGGTCAGCCAGCCTGTACTGGTCACAGCCAGCCAGCCAGTACTGGTCAGCCAGCCAGTACTGGTCAGCCATCCAGTACTGGTCAGCCAGCCAGTACTGGTCAGCCATCCAGTACTGGTCACAGCCAGCCAGCCAGTACTGGTCATAGCCAGCCAGTACTGGTCACATCCAGCCAAAACTGGTCACAGCCAGCCAGCCAGTACTGGTCAGCCAGCCAGTACTGGTCACAGCCAGCCAGCCAGTACTGGTCAGTCAGCCAGTACTGGTCAGCCAGCCAGTACTGGTCAGCCAGCCAGTACTGGTCAGCCAACCAGTACTGGTCACAGCCAGCCAGCCAGTACTGGTCAGCCAGCCAGTACTGGTCACAGCCAGCCAGCCAGTACTGGTCAGCCAGCCAGTACTGGTCAGCCAGCCAGTACTGGTCAGCCAGCCAGTACTGGTCAGCCAGCCAGTACTGGTCACAGCCAGCCAGCCAGTACTGGTCACAGCCAGCCAGCCAGTACTGGTCAGCCAGCCAGTACTGGTCACAGCCAGCCAGCCAGTACTGGTCAGCCAGCCAGTACTGGTCACAGCCAGCCAGCCAGTACTGGTCAGCCAGCCTGTACTGGTCAGCCAGCCAGTACTGGTCAGCCAGCCAGTACTGGTCAGCCAACCAGTACTGGTCACAGCCAGCCAGCCAGTACTGGTCAGCCAGCCAGTACTGGTCACAGCCAGCCAGCCAGTACTGGTCAGCCAGCCAGTACTGGTCAGCCAGCCAGTACTGGTCAGCCAGCCAGTACTGGTCAGCCAGCCAGTACTGGTCACAGCCAGCCAGCCAGTACTGGTCAGCCAGCCAGTACTGGTCAGCCAACCAGTACTGGTCACAGCCAGCCAGCCAGTACTGGTCAGCCAACCAGTACTGGTCACAGCCAGCCAGCCAGTACTGGTCAGCCAGCCAGTACTGGTCACAGCCAGCCAGCCAGTACTGGTCAGCCAGCCAGTACTGGTCACAGCCAGCCAGTACTGGTCACAGCCAGCCAGCCAGTACTGGTCAGTCAGTCAGTCACTCGCAGAAAAGTTCATGAGAAAAGTTGAATTTTTTGACAAAGTGGCTTGATGGATTGTATTTTTTAGCGGTTCTAAGAATGGGGGTGTAAACCTAAAATCGAGGAAAAATCGGGCTGAGGAGATACGAGAAAACCAGTACTGGTCCACCCCCAACCAGTACTGGTTGCCTCCCAACCGTTCCTGGTTTACCCCCAACCAGTACTGGTTTATTCCCAACCAGTACTGGTTTATTCCTAACCAGTACTGGTTTACCCCC
>JASKMD010000423.1:0-25067 GCA_030144725.1 Haematococcus lacustris
GAGTGCTGGAGGTCTGTTCTCTTTCTTTGGCCTCAAGGTGCTCCTGGCCCAGCATAGTCAGCTGCACTCACGAGCTGCCACAGCTGCCACAACAGGGTTAGTGCCGCCGCCTGTGTGATGTAGTGCCGGGTGGGGGGGTGAGGCGGCAGAGCAGCAGGGCTTCAGAGCAGCAGGGTGGGCTCACCCCTGGCTGCAGCCCAGCACCAGCTCCGTCACTGCCCTCTGGAGGCAGCAGCCTGAGGCAAACTCTCTGCTGCTCTGCAGGGCGGCAGGTCAGCAGAGTAACACGAGTCAATGGGCTGATATGGGATGAAAGTGTAGACAGCCCACAATGGGTCGCCCTGCAGCCCAAGCAAGCCATGAGCAGGACCAGGACTGTGTCCAGGGCGTAGGGCTGGTAGGGTGCAGATGGGCAGGCTGCAGTGCAAGCCCCTCCCACACTCCCTGCCCCACCCTGCCGCTCCAGGCATGGCCTGCATGAGGGCAGAGAGCAGACCAGGCACCCCGCAAAGTAAACAAGGCATCTCCCAGCAGCACGCCTACAGTGGAAAGGTGAAGCCGAGCAGCTTGGAGACTTGTATGGCTGGCAGGTGAGACCCTGCAATAGGCTGCACCAGTTCAGGCCATGCCAATGTGAATGGTGTTACCTCATATTCACAGCCCGGCAGGCCATTGTCACAGCCATTGCTTCCTAGTAGCAGCAGCAGCAGCAGCAGCAAGCTGTGGCGTTGCACGCGCCGCGGTCGGGCCATTGCGCCCTCCATGCAGCCATGTGCCTTTACAAAGCGTTTCTCATGATCTCCCAGTTCTTTCCCATGCAACCTCCCAGCCATTGCTACATAAACCTCAACACCTGAAAACTGAGTTTTAGCTACAACACTGACCTTGCCTGGCCACTACTGTCACGCATGGTGTCAGGGCAGGCTCAACGTGTATGGTGACAAAGCTGTTATCATCATGGACGATGCAAGCGTTGAAGTTGTCTAGTCTTGTCCAGCCACACATGTCTTGTTGGTGTCACCGCTCCTGGGTCTTCCAGAATGGCAACATTCAGTGCTGTGGCATGCATGAAGCACCACAAAGCATCAATGCCCTGCCAACCACTGTCAGTCGCCAGATCAGTATCTGAACAGGTTCACATTAAATGGGCCAGACTTCACCCAGCTGCCAGCCTGCCAACAAGTGAATCACCATCCTTACATCCTTAAGAGAAATCACAATAGCAGCAAGGCGCCTATCAGCAGCAGACCCACGCTAAGGTATCACACTGTGCAGACTGAGCAGTGGGTGTTGCTTTCAGCTTTGAGACCGGGCTTTGAGCTTTGAGACCGGGCCTTGCATTCATTAAGGTCGGAAATCCTTGAGGGACGGCACTGTAGCAGCAGAGTAGCTGTGCTGGCCTTACTCTAACCCTAGCTGTGCTGGCTGGTCACACACAGTGAAATGGAATGAAGAGCAACTGAACAGTCATCCCACCCTGGTGTTACCTCCTATTCCCCACCCAGCAGACTATCAATAGCAGCAGCAACAGGCTGTGGCGTTGCATGCGCTGTGGCCGAGATATCGTGCCCTTCATGGAGCCATGTGCCTTCACGATGCGTTTCTCATGTTGTCTAGGGTTCTTACCATGCAACCTCCCAGCCATTGCCACATCAGCCTCAACACCTGAAAGCTCAGTCTCAGCTGCAACACCGACCTTGCCAAGCCACTACAGTCACGCATGGTGTCAGGGCAGGTTCAATGTGTGTTGACAAAGCTGTTGTCATCAAGAATGATGAAAGCGCTGAAGCTGTCTAGTCTGGTTTAGCAACGCATGTCTTGTTGGTATCACCACTCCTGGGTCTTCCAGCATGGCAACAGTCAGTACTGTGGCTTGCATGAAACATCACAAAGCATCACAGGACTCCTCTTCATCAACGCAACCATTGCGACCAGCCTCTGAGCTCTAAGGGTGTGCCGTGTGACAGCAGCTGCTCACATGATAGCATGTGTAACATGCCAGAGGCTACTGCCCCATGCGGGTAGGGGTGGAGCAGAAAGTTGACTTGGCTCAAACAACACAACCCCAGTGGAATTGTCAGGGGTATGAGTGATGAAGAGGGGTTGTGCGAACATTTGCAAGTGACAGCAGTGTAGGGCAGGTACAAGTTGGGCACAACCCACAAGAATTGCGCAGGCTCACATTGATGTTGACATTCCGCTCCATCTCATCTTCCCATCCGTCTCATCTCATCTCGAATGCCAGCGTACTTGTTAGGGTTTGGGTGCATGACCCAAAGCAGGTAACAAAGTGGGTGTCACAAGAGCCTAAAGCTGCCAGCTAACAGCCGGCCTATTGCTGACGACTTGATGGCTGCTCCACTAGCAAGGTTTGGGTGTCCTGTAGGGACGGTAGCAACAGGTAAGTTACGAGTGGAGCAAGTGCAGAATGGCTGCTTCACAATGCAACAGTGAGAGCTACAGCCGCTGCCATGATTGCATGCCATTGGGCTCGGTCTTGAGTGACCAGTCACACAGCCGCTTGCTCAGATGCTTGCATGCCTTGGTGCTTGCAGCCGAGAGAGCCCTTCTGATACAAGGGAAGCCTAAGGAAAAGGAAGAGAGGTGCCCAGGAAAGTCCAGTGCGCTTCCCTGAGGAGGTTGGGTATTCCAAATTTAGGAGCGTGCACTAGACTCCCCTTGGCACCTTTCTTCCCATCCCTCAGGCTTCCCTTCCCCTCTCAACACGGGCACTATGCCATGCTGAAACATAGCATGTCATTGTGACCAGTCCACTGGTGGTTGTAGAGCAGCCTTTGATCATGTGGCGCTCAGCAATCACATAGCTGTAGCATAGGGATCCACAGAAACAGGGTAAGCGCTGCATTCCCCCCCCCCCCCCCTTGACTGCCCACTCCTCAAAGCTGACCTTCCTATAGTTTCCAGTCACTGCTACCTCCATCTCATCTCCAGTGGTCTCCATCACACTGGGTACAGCCCCTTGCTCCGCAGAGCCTGCTTCATGGCCTCCTCGTACGGGATGCAGTGTCCCAGGCCATTGTACAGGCCTGCGGGCATAGCAGAGTGGCTGAGCCAGGCCTATCCCAACACCAACGGCTTACCCAAGGCAGGGGCGATACATGTTTACCAGTGAGAAAAACTTTGGAGTAACAGCGACGATGCTCGTCCGCTTCAGGTGCTGCGTGCCGCTCCGCAATACACGTAGTCAGCTTGAGCTCAAGCCTACGGCACATCTCCGTGCGGTTCTCTGGGTTGGCTTTTCTGCAAGTGTCCAGGGCGCTGGCATATGCCTTGCAGATACGCCGCGTTTTCGCCAGGTGGTCAGGGTTGATGACTTCTTGCGACGTGGAAGGCTGGGACTGCCACCAGCCCATCACGTCAATACGCGTATACGAGCAGAAGCAATAACATCTGTCAAACGTAAGGAACTGCACTCATGAATGTGACTCGTGAATGTGATACCTGTAGCCACTTTCGTAGCTGATATCAAGTTGCCCACCATCCTGATCAACTCTGACATCCATTCCATCCCATCCCAAAGGTGCGATCCCAACAACCCTTATGCTACTGAGTACTATCAATCAATCAGTATTGTTTTATTTATCATGATTTGTAGTCAGCTCGACGGCACAGGGGAAGCCCCAGCAGCCAGTGCCAGACACTCAAGGCGGGCGCCCCCGCTGCAGGTGCTGTATGGCCCCAGCCTGGCAGCTATGTGCAAGCAGTGCGGGTGTCAGCCTGGCTGACTGGCAGCAGCACTGATTAGGCTAACACAGGGGCTGTTTGCTGGCAGCAGTGGACACCCTCCGCCAGCACTGCTGCTCTGCTCTGACACTGCCCTCTAAGGCAGCAGCCTGAGTCAGACCCTCTGCTGCTCTGCGGGGCGGCAGGTCAGCAGGTAGGCAGGGTGGGTGTCGGTTGGGTGCCAACAACCTGAGTCAGCTGCTCTATCGATCAACTAGGCAGTGTGGGTGTTGGCTGGGGTGCCAAAAGACTCAGTCGGCTGCTCTGATGATAACCAGGAAAGGGCCAGGGGATGATCATATGTCAGAGCATACACAGCATTGGAGCTGTGGGCTCACCCCTGGCTGCAGCCCAGCACCAGCTCCACCACCCTTCAGCCTGGTCAGTTGTCACCGCCTCACTCCAGCCAGCCCCATCTAGCCACTAGAGCAGCAGCCTGCCAGGGTACCCGCACCCGCACCCAGCCAATCATACGCTGATGCTGCTACTGGCGCCCTCACACCCTGACAGCCTTGTTGCTCCACCCACTCTGCAGGTCACCAGACAGCCCCAGCTATGAGCCAGCGTGACATGCAACATCAAGCCGCAGTGGATGGCGGTGCCTCAGCAACAGATGGGTACAGCCCAGCCGGCCAGGCGCCCCCTCCTGCCACTAGGCTGCTGGACCTCCCGCCAGCGCTGCTGGATGACATCGATTGCCGGGTCATGCAGCTTGGGGCAAGGAGCCTGCTGCCCCTGACCTGCAGCGTGTTCTCCCAGGCCCGCCTGCTGCACGCCCCAGCCTTGCGCATCCAGCTGGGCAGGCAGTGCTGCGACCAGCTGCTCACGCCCCGCTTTGTTGCAGCCCTGCAAGCCAGGACAAGCAGGCTGGCACTGATATTAGAGCAGCCAGAGACAAAGGACAGCGGATGCTACAGGAAGCATTTTGCTCCCACCTTGCAGCTGCCGCAGACAGAGTATACGCAAGATTACACCGACCTTCTGGCCTATGCCCTGGCAAAGCTGGGCAAGTGTGCAGCAGTGGAGGTCTGCAAGTTGGTCAGCAGTGGGGTATACAAGCCCGACAAGCGCAAACACCTTCACTGCCCACCTGGCCTTACCAAGCACCTGCTGGGCAGCTTCCCCAGCCTGACTGCCCTGACCCTGCAAGGGCTTTGTGTCTCAAGCGATGCGCTAGCCAGCCTGCTCTCCCACCCGCCGCTGGCCCTTCAGCTGCAGAGGCTAGACGTAACCAAGACCAGCGTCCCAGATAGTGAAGAGCCTGGAGCAGTGGGTCCTCTGTTTCAAGGTCTGCAGTTGAAGCAGCTCAGCATAGATGTCGCACACCCCAAGCCTTACTCACGACTGCTGCCTAGCTTTGAGCCCCTGGCGCAACACCTGACCCAGCTGCACATCGCGAGCTGGGAATCCACCCATGGTACCAAAGACCTGAGCTTCTTCAGGGAGTGCTTGCAACCTCTGGCTCAGCTGCAGGTGCTGACGATATCCCACCTTTACCGCATAAAGGGCCTGACTGAGGTGCTGCGAGCGCTGCCTCAGCTCCACACCCTGCAGCTGCCTGACTTCCCAGTCAATGGCCAGCAGCAGCTCGACACACTCCTGGCAGCCACCCAGATCACAAGCCTCCAGTTGCGGACAATCAATCCATTTGACACCTTCTATGCTGATGCGCCTTGCAGCTGGCAGCGGCTGGAGCTGACTGGAAGGGTCGACTGGAAGGCAATCACGTACCTGCCCCTGCACTCCCTCTCCCAGCCTCTAGTGCTGGGGCATCTTGAAATCCTAAAGGAGCAAACCAATGAGCCCAAGGTGGCAGCGGCAGTCCACCTCCTGGCACAAGCGTGCAATGTGCCAGTGAAGATCATGGAGCTGAAGCTGACATTGAGAAGTTTTGAGCAAAGGCAAGAGGTCATCACTCCAGCAGTCCTACAGCAGCAGAGGGTGCACCTGGCGCAGCTGGTAGCTTTGCTGCAACCGCTGCAGCGCTGCTGCGTGGGCAAGGTGGTGGTCGATGACCTGCATGGAGTCACAGCCGCTGATGTCCAAACACTGGCTCCATTGTGCCGGGACTGCACCCACTTTGGGCTGACCAGCGGCAGCATGGAGCCCTCACTGGAGTTCTGGCGCCTGCTGGTGCAGCTCATGCCAGCTGTGCAGAAGGTCGAGTTTATCCGTAATAAGGGAAGTGCCTGTGCAGCCGTGCATGAGTCGCTGCAGCTCATGGCTGAGCAGCCCTGGGCACGGTGGCTGCATGTCATAATACACAATTACTACGGTGCCTCTGACATGCCTGCATGTTGGCGGGCTGGCAGCTGGTTAAAGGCTGGCGTTTTTAAAGTGACCCTGTTCAATTGTTTATGATTGATCATTGATCTGGCGACAGACAACTGTTGGCAGCGCATTGATGCTTTGTGGTGCTTCATGCATGCCACAGCACTGAATGTTGCCATTCTGGAAGACCCAGGAGCGGTGACACCAACAAGACATGTGTGGCTGGACAAGACTAGACAACTTCAACGCTTGCATCGTCCATGATGATAACAGCTTTGTCACCATACACGTTGAGCCTGCCCTGACACCATGCCAGTAGTGGCCAGGCAAGGTCAGTGTTGTAGCTAAAACTCAGTTTTCAGGTGTTGAGGTTTATGTAGCAATGGCTGGGAGGTTGCATGGGAAAGAACTGGGAGATCATGAGAAACGCTTTGTAAAGGCACATGGCTGCATGGAGGGCGCAATGGCCCGACCGCGGCGCGTGCAACGCCACAGCTTGCTGCTGCTGCTGCTGCTGCTACTAGGAAGCAATGGCTGTGACAATGGCCTGCCGGGCTGTGAATATGAGGTAACACCATTCACATTGGCATGGCCTGAACTGGTGCAGCCTGATGCAGGGCCTCACCTGCCTGCCTCACAAGTCTCCAAGCTGCTCGGCTACACCTTTCCACTGTGGGCGTGCTGCTGGGAGGTGCCTTGTTTACTTTGCGGGGTGCCTGGTCTGCTCTCAGCCCTCATGCAGGCCATGCCTGGAGCAGCAGGGTAGGGCAGGGGGTGCAGGAGGGGCTTGCACTGCAGCCTGCCCATCTGCACCCTTCCAGCCCTACGCCCTGGACACAGTCCTGGTCCTGCTCATGGGCTCCTTGGCCTGCAGGACAACCCACTGTGGGCTGTCTCCCATTTATATAACACCAGCCCATTGACCCAGTTAAACTTGCTGACGGCCTCTCCTCAACCGGCCTCTCACTCATCCCACACCAGCCCATTGACTCGTGTTACTCTGCTGACCTGCCGCCCTGCAGAGCAGCAGAGCAGCTGGCTCAGGCAGCTGCCTCCAGAGGGCAGTGTCAGAGCATAGTTGCAGTGCTAGCGGAGGGTGTCCACTGCTGCCAGCAAACAGCCCATGTGGTAGGCTGGCAGCGTTAGGGTGGCCATTGAGTCATGAGCGCATGTGTTGCAAGCGTTGGCAGTGGCTGGGCTGCATTGCTGGAACAAGCTGTCAGGGTCGGGTTTGCCCTAGGATGTTACAAGTACATCAGTTAAGGTGATGGGCTTGGTGTGGGGGCGGTATCACAGGTGATGTGCTGCACCATGCACCTTGAAAATGACGGGGGAGACGGGCAGTGTCAGCGTGTGTGTGCACTACACATGCCCCCTCCCACACCCTCCTCCCCCACCCCCAGCAGCAACCCTCCTTCCCCTGGAGCCTCCCAGGTTCAGCAGCAGAGTCACCTGTGGTGGGACACCCCCACATCAGCAAGGCTCTGGCTGAGCAGTGTTAGTCTGTGTTAAACCCAGCAACACAGGATGTGGTGGGCATTTACCCCGGCAGTAGTCAGGGCAGCCTTGGTGGTGTGGAACGAGACATCAGGCCAGCTAGAAGCAGACCAGCTGGCCTGGTGGAAGCTTGCCAAGGGCCGGGTGCGGCAGGCCAGTAGCCTGAACAACGCCCGCCTCAACACACGGCAGTGGCTAGCACCAATCCAGCCCCACCTCCAGCTCCTGGCAGCAGCCAGCTCAGCCGGCACCTCCCTGGAGGCCAACCGGCAGCACATCACCACCCTGGCCACCTGGGATGCAGTAAGGGAGGTTTACCTAGATTCCAGGTGGGCACGGCAGCGGCTGAGGCTGTATGGAGCCCAAAAAGTTGAGGGTGAGTGGGTTGGCTATGGGAGGTGGTGGGTGGGCATGAAGTGAAAGAGCGCTTGACTGTGCCATGCCTAACCCGGTGTCACCACGTCAGCCACCCTGTGTGCCTTGTGTGCGTGACTGCAGCTCGAGGAGGAGATAGCGGAGGTGTCCACGGAGCGCCACAAGCGTGTTAAGCAGCTGGTGGTCTTCTTTGCCGCAGCTGGCATTGGCACTGGGGGTGGGTGGGGTGCTGATGCGGTGCTGCGAGCCTGCTGCAAGGTGGTGTGCAGGCCCAGGGGCACAGACCAGCGGTGCTTCAGGGTGGTGCTAGTTGATGAGCACCGCACCAGCCGGGTCAGCTCAGTAGTGAATGGCCACCAGCCCTGTGAGGAAGAGTGACCGTGGCAGCCCACCAGGCCTGCAGACTGGAAGCCCCCAGCAGGGCAGGTGGACCACCGTCTACTGCGCTAAACATGGAGCTGGCAGCGTGATGAGCCAGTGCGAGGGCTGATGTGGTGCCTGGTAGTGGCACCCCGCAGCCCTCATGCAACAGCCAGGCAGCCACACAGGCAGCAGCCTCTGAGGCACAGCCCAGCACTCCCCCGCCAGCCAAGCGCAGCAAGCACATGGAGCAGGCAGCTGCGTCCACCCAGCCCACCAAGGGCACAGGCGAAGGCAAGGGCAAGGCTGACAAAGCCAAACCAGGTCGCCAGCCAGGCAGGGGCCTGGCCAGGTACTGCAATGCATCATTGCACATTCAGCGCATTGGGGAGAGCAGGTGGCGCCCTCTGGAGCTGCGCTGGTGGTCGGACCTCCAAGCGTCTGCAAGAATGGCCTTTAAAGGACCAGCAGCAGCATCAGCAGCCTGTGACACAGTATTATGTGTCCCCATCTTAGCTGTCATCAGCTTACATCAAAATTCAAAATTCAAAATTGAAAATTGAACATTCGCCGACCGCTGGGTGTGCTTAGCACGTTCGCAGCATGTGACTGCAAACATCACTGCCGCTTCCACTATTTGGCTTATCCATCGACGATGCCAGTGTCGCCTAGGCGCGTCGCCCTCGGCTTCGAGCGAAGCTAGCTTAACCCTGCTGAGCAGGTTGCGTGGCCCAGCCGGCTGTAACATTGGGCCGCACAGCCCACAGGCGCATAGGCCCGCCCAACCAACCGCGGGTAAGTCATCGAAAGCGCCTGTGGGAGTAGGGAGTAGCCAGGGAGTAGTGTTTCTCGCCAGCTGTGATTTACTGGCTTATGTCCGAGGTCCACGCTGCTGCTCTCATTCTGCTCTGCAGGCTTATTCGAAGGCATCGCTGACAGAAGGGAGCTGAGAGCATCCAGGAGCAGCCAGGTGCGTACTCACACCCAGCCAACCATACGCTGCTGCTGCTGCTGCTGGCGCCCCTCACACCTTGATGCTCCACCCACGCTGCAGGTCAACAGACAGCTCCAGCAATGAGCCGGCGTGACATGCAACATCAAGCCGCAGTGGATGGCGGTGCCTCAGCAAGAGATGGGTACAGCCCAGCCGGCGAGGCGCCCCCTCCTTCCACTAGGCTGCTGGACCTCCCGCCAGAGCTGCAGGATGGCATCGCTTGCCGGGTCATGCAGCTTGGGGCCAGGAATCTGCTGCCCCTGACCAGCCGTGCATTCTCCCAGGCCCGCCTGCTGCACATCCCAGCCTTGCGCATCCAGCTGGGCAGGCAGCGCTGCGACCAGCTGCTCACACCCCGAGTTGTCGCAGCCCTGCAAGCGAGGACAAGCAAGCTGCCCCTCACCTTGTGGCAGCCAGAGACGGAGGACAGCACGCGCTACAGGAAGCAGTTGGCTCCCACCTTGCAGCTGCTGCAGACAGAGTGCACCCAAGATTACACCGATCTGCTGGCCCATGCCCTGGCAAAGCTGAACAAGTGTGCAACAGTGGAGGTCTGCAAGCTGGTCAGCAGTGGAACATACGACCGTGACAAGCTCAAACATCTGGGCTGCCCACCTGGCCTTGCGCAGCACCTGCTGGACAGCTTCCCCAGCCTGACAGACCTGACCCTGCAGGGGCTCTGTGTCTCAAGCGCTGCGCTAGCCAGCCTGCTCTCCCACTCGCCGCTGGCTCTGCAGCTGCAGCAGCTAGACATTGCTTATATCATCAGCCAGGATGTTGATGCACCTGGAGCAGTGGGCACTCTGTTTCAGGGTCTGCAGTTGAAGCAGCTCAGCATAGCTGCCACACACCCCAGACAGCCTGGCACACCACCGCTGCCTAGCTTTCAGCCCTTGGCGCAACACCTGACCCAGCTGCACATCATGAACCAGTGTGAGCGTGCCGCTAATCTGGGCTACTTCATGGAGTACTTGCAACCTCTGGCTCAGCTGCAGGTGCTCACTATATCCCACCTTGATGGCCTGGAGGGCCTGGCTGAGGTGCTGCAGGCGCTGCCTCAGCTCCACACCCTGCAGCTGCCAGCGGTCAGAGTCCGGCGCCAGCAGGAGCTGGACACACTCCTGGCAGCCACCCAGCTCACAAGCGTCCAGTTGGGAACAGTTGAAGCATTGCGCACCTCATATGCTGCTACGCCCTGCAGCTGGCAGCGGCTGGAGCTGACTGGGAAGGTTGGCTGGAGGGCAATCAGGTACTTGCCCCTGCACTCCCTCTCCCAGCCTCTGGTGCTGGGAACACTGGAAATCTGGGTGGAGGACATCTCAGATACTGTGGTGGCAGCCGCACTCTACAGCCTGGCAGAAGAGATTAAGGTGCCAGTGCAGATCACGCAGCTGGTGCTGTGCATGATGAGCTTGCCGAGCCGGGAGCAGCTGAGATCACAGGAGCAGCAGCAGAGGGTGGACCTGGCGCAGCTGGTAGCTTTGCTGCAACCGTTGCAGTGCTGCTTCTTGGACAAGGTGGAGGTCCGTGGCCTTGACATTGTCACAGCCGCGGATATCCTGACACTGGCTCCATTGTGTCGGGATTGCATCCACTTTAAGCTGCGGGGCGGCAGCATGGCACCCTCATTGGAGTTGTGGCGCCAGCTGGTGCAGCTCATGCCTGCTGTGCAGAAGGTCAGTTTTTACCGCGTGAAGGGGTGTGTTTCGGCAGCCATGCATGAGTCGCTGCAGCTCATGGCTGAGCAGCCCTGGTCGCGGTGGTTGGACATCACACTTCATTCTGATCTCAAAGGATCTCATCCCCCCACGTGTCACTACATTGGCGCGGAGCTGCCTGCATGTTGGCAGGCTGGCAGCTGGGTGAAGTCTGGCCCATTTAATGTGAACCTGTTCAGGTACTGATCTGGCGACTGACAGTGGTTGGCAGGGCATTGATGCTTTGTGGTGATTCATGCATGCCACAGCACTGAATGTTGCCATTCTGGAAGACCCAGGAGCGGTGACACCAACAAGACATGCGTGGTTGAATCACCTCACGCATTGAGCCTGCCCTTACACCATGCGTGACAAGAGTGGCCAGGCAAGGTCGGTGTTGTAACTAAAACTGAGGTTTCAGGTGTTGAGGCTGATGTGGCAATTGCTGGGAGGTTGCGTTGGAAGAATCCTAAACAACATGGGAAACGCATTGCGAAGGTATGTGGCTGCATAAAGGGCGCAATGGCTCGGCCACAGCGCATGCAACCCCACAGCCTGCTGTTGCGGCTAGGAAACAATGGCTGTCATGATAGTCTATTGGGCGGTGAACATGAGGTAGTACGAGGGGTGGGATGACTGCTCAGTTGCTCCTCATTCCATTTCACAGTGGGTGTGTCACCCAGCCAGCACAGCTAGGGTTGGGGTGAGGACAGCACAGCTACCCTGCTGCTACAATGCTATTGTGTGTTGCCCTTAGCCTTGCTGCCAGCCAGCTTCAGGGCTGCCTGGTGGCCGGCTGCTGCCTGACAGCTCTGCCTGCGCCGCTGCTGCTGCTGCTGCCGCTGTTGGTGGCGGCCCCTGGTGCTGCCCCCTACCAGGCCAGGCAGTGGCAGGCAGTCTTCAGGCTTACTCTGTCCGCGCTCGCCCATCCTGCCCTTGTGTCAGCGCCTGCCTGCCTGCATCACGAGTCATGAGGGAGCCTGGCAGGCTGCTGCTCTAGTGGCTACATGGGGCTGGCTGGAGGGAGGCCCTCACAGCTGGCCAGGCTGAAGGGTGGTGGAGCTGGTGCTAGGCTGCAGCCAGGGGTGAGCTCACGGCTCCAATGCTGCGCATGCCCTGACATGGGATCATCCCCTGCCCCTTCCCTGCAATTGATCATCAGAGCAGCTGACTCAGGCTGTTGGCACCCCAGCACCCAGCTGACACACACCCTGCCGATCTGCTGACCTGCCACCCTGCAGAGCAGCAGAGGGTCTTCCTCAGGCTGCTGCCTTAGAAAGCAGTGTCAGAGCATAGCAGCAGTGCTGGAGGAGGGTGTCCACTGGTGCCGGCAAACAGCCCCTGGGTTAGCCTTACAACATATTGTGTGCTGTCTCCACATAGTGGGGTGTGTGCATGACCTATGCTCATGTCATGAGGTGCATGTGCTTGCATTGCTGATCCAGTGCTGGATGTTGGTGGGAGGCTACTGCACTGTGATTGATTGTGGAGCATTGACTTCACTTTATTAGACCATACGACTGCCCTGCTGCCCTACTGCCCTGCTGCCTTGCCGACCTGCTGCCCTGCCGCCCTGCTGCCCTCAAGACCTGCTGCCCTTCCGCCCTGCTTGGCAGTTGTGTGGCAGTGGATGCCATCAAACTGAGTACTTCAGCCTTTTCTCATCATGGCCTTAGGACTGCACACCTGACTTTGCTCAAGTGGACAGCTTCACACGCCACCACCCAGCTGGATAGCCTCCCCCGCAGCTGGACTCCCAGTCAGGCCTGACCACTGTTGTGCTCACCCACCCACCGCTGGCCCTGGACCCCTCAGCCTGGACTTGAGACATAGTTGCAGTCAGCTATACCTGTTTTTTGCTGCCAACGCAACTAACCTCACTGCACTGGCTCCACAGCACCAGGCCTGCACCCGCCTCAGCTTCCGCAGCAGCAACGCCCGGGCCTCGCTAGACTTCTGGCAGCAGCTGGTGCAGCTCATGCCTGCAGTGCAGCAGCTCACTTTCTGACCTGCGGCAGGTGCTGCCACTTAGCCCATGTGCGAGTCACTGCGGCTGATGGCTGGGCAGCCCTGGGCCAGGTGGCTGGTCATCAAGGTCAGTGCTGCAGGGCGGCCGTTGCCTGCATGCTGCCTGGACATGACAAGGTGTTCAACAACCCTTCTCAACCGGGCCGCATCAAGGCAGTGTTTGGTGCTTAGAGCCAGTAGCTATAGGGCTAGGTCACTGCGGATCATGGCAGGCGCTAGTGAGCCAGCAGCCACCTGCAGCCAGGTCAGTGTGATGAGGCGTGTGGGATGGCAGGAAGGCAAGGCCAGCAGTGTGCCTGCCATGACTGACTTGCATGCGCTACAGCCATGTATGAGTCACTGTGGCTTGCATGTGACATCACACATCCTCCCATGCACTCACCTGCTACAATTTGGCCTGGTGCTGGCTGACTGATGACCAGTGTTAGGCTGGCAGCATCAGGGTGGCCATTGAGTCATGAGCGCATGTGTTGCAAGCGTTGGCTGTGGCTGGGCTGCATTGCTGGATTGCTGGAAATTTGACACTATGACGGATATATTGAGTTTGAGGGGACAGAGGAGACAGGCAAGCTGGCCAGCCATGGGTAAGAACAGAAAAGACGGACGGTGTCAGCGTGTTTGTGCACTACCCACGCCCCCTTCCCCCACCCTCCTCCCCCACCCTTAGACACTCGACAAGACATCAGACCAGTTGGAGGCAGACCAGCTGGAAGCAAACCAGCTGGTCTGGTGGAAGCTTACCAAGGTCCAGGTGCGGTAGGCCAGAGGCTTGAACAAGGCCCGCCACACTCGGCGGTGGCTGGCACCGATCAGGTGGCTAACCCTAACCCAACCTCCAGCTCCTGGCAACAGCCAGCTCAGCCGGCACCTCCCTGGAGGCCAGCCTGAAGTACATTACTGTCACCCTGACCACCTGGGATGCAGTAAGGGAGGTGTACCTGTACCTCGAGTGTTAGCAGCAGCTGAGGCTGGAGCACTTGTTTGAGAAGGTGACGGTGGGTGGGTGGGTGGATGGGGTACATATTGGATGATGGTGGGTGGGCATGAAGTGAAGAGTAGTTGACTGTGCCATGCCCAACCTGGTTCCACCATGTCAGCCACCCTGTGTGCCTTGTGTGCGTGACTGCAGCTCGAGGAGGAGATAGCGGAGGTGTCCACGGAGCGCCACAAGCGTGTCAAGCAGCTGGTGGTCTTCTTTGCCGCAGCTGGCATTGGCACTGGGGGTGGGTGGGGTGCTGATGCGGTGCTGCGAGCCTGCTGCAAGGTGGTGTACAGGCCCAGGGGCACAGACCAGCAGCGGGGCAGGGTGGTGCTAGTGGATGAGCACCGCACCAGCCGGGTCAGCTCAGCAGTCAATGGCCAGCAGCGTGACCAGGCAGTGCGGGGGCTAATGTGGTACCCGGTAGTGGCCCCCTGCAACCCTGCATCTTGCCTCAACCCCCATGCAGCCAGGCCGCCACACAGCCAGCAGCCTCAGAGCCAGGGCCCCGCCAGGCAAGCGCAGCAAGCGCACCATGGCTGTGCAGGCGGCTGAGCCCACCCAGCCAAACAAGGGCACAGGTGAAGGCAAGGGCAAGGTTGCCAAAGCCAAGCCAACACCGCAGCCAGGCAAGTGGCTGAACAGGGACTGCAATGCAGCGCTGAACATGCAGCGCATTGGGGAGAGCAGGTGGCGCCCGCTGGAGCTGTGCTGGTGGCTAGACCAGGCAGCTCTGCAGGCCAAGGCCAGGGATTACCCAGGCCTGGGCTACAAGCGGCTGCGGGGCAAGCCACGAAAGACCCAGCAGCAGCCTGTTGAGGCACCGTAGTGTGTGCCCCCTCATTTGAGCTGTCATCAGATTAGTGCATGCAGGTCATGCCAACTCTGTACCATAGCCTTCACGGTCAGGCAACAGTGTAGGTAGTAGACACTCTTGCAGCATGTTCATGTGCATTGGATATACTACACACAGCACCTTTACACCATTTGACCAGTCCTGCTAGTTTACCTAATTAGTCCCTCGTGGTCTGAATTGAATGGAGATCCTAGTGAGGAACGAGGGAGCTGTCATTGCTCCATGGCATGACTGCATTGAGGTCACTTGGTTTCAGCCACCACCACCCGGTAAGTTGCCGGGAAATTTGCGATGCTGAGACACATTCACAACCAGTGCCTCGTTGCCATGGGACGTGGAGGACATATCGCAAAATCGATTGAGACACAACGAGGTAGAACACAACGCTCCAGGGTCCAACTCCGATGGGGGGTGGGGGGCTGAATAAGGTTGCATGGTAAGAACCCTAGCCGCATCGCCCTCGGTTTCGTGCGGAGCTAATGTAATTCTGCTCAGCGTCTCGCCCCGTTCAGCTGTACTTGTGCTTAAACATCGGGCCGCGACAGCCGAAATTGATGTAGGCTGTAACATCAGCATCGGCCGCACAAGACGAACCGTTCGTAAGTCATCGGGAAGCGCCTGTGGGCGTAGCCAGCGAGTTGTTTTTCTTGCCAGCTGTAATTTACAGGCTCACGTCCGAGGTCCACGCTGCTGCTCTCTATCTGCTCTGCAGGCTGATTCGAAGGCATCGCCGAGCGCAGTGAGCTGAGAGCAGCCAAGCGCATCCAGGTGCGTACCCGCACCCACTCATTCAGCCAATCAGACGCTGCTGCTGCTACTGGCGCCCCTCACACCCTGACAGCCTTGTTGACCCACCCACCCTGCAGGTCAACAGACAGCCCCAGCTATGAGCCAGCAAGACATGCAACATCACGACACAGGGGATGGAAGTGCCTCAGCAACAGATGGGTACAGCTCAGCCGGCCAGGCGCCCCCTCCTGCCACTAGGCTGCTGGACCTCCCGCCAGCGCTGCTGGATGACATCGCTTGCCGGGTCATGCAGCTTGGGGCCAGGAATCTGCTGCCCCTGACCTGCCGCGCCTTCTCCCAGGCTCGCCTGCTGCACGTCCCAGCCTTGCGCATCCAGCTGGGCAGGCAGTGCTGCGACCAGCTGCTCACGCCCCGCGTCCTCGCAGTGCTGCAAGCGAGGAAGAGCAAGCTGGCTCTCACCTTGTGGCAGCCAGAGACAGAGGACAGCGACAGCTACAATGAGCAGTTGGCTCAGACCTTGCGGCTGCCGCAGACAGAGTACACCCAAGATTACACCGAGCTGCTCGCCCATGCCCTGGCAAAGCTGGACAACTGTGCAGCAGTGGAGGTCTGCAAGTTGGTCAGCAGTGGGTTATATGACCCCGACAAGCGCAAACATCTACACTGCCCACCTGGCCTTGCCCAGCAGCTGCTGGGCAGCTTCCCCAGCCTGACTGCCCTGACCCTGGATGGGCTCAGTGTCTCAAGCGTTGCCCTGGTCAGCCTGCTCTCCCACCCGCCGCTGGCCCTGCAGCTGCAGCAGCTAGACATCGCCCATATCATCAGCCAGAACGGTGATATGCCGTTTTGTGATGAGCCTGGAGCAGTGGTCCCTCTGTTCCAGGGTCTGCAGTTGAAGCAGCTCAGCATGGCTGCCATACTCTTTGAACAGCCTGGCCCATCACTGCTGCCTAGCTTTCAGCCCTTGGCACAACACCTGACCCAGCTGCACCTGGAGAGCCGGGACATCTACAGCGACGAAGACCTGAGCTTCCTCAGGGAGTTCATGCAACCTCTAGTATTGCTGCAGGTGCTGACTATATCCAACCATTATGGCCTGGAGGGCCTGACAGAGCTGCTGCAGGTGCTGCCTCAGCTCCACACCCTGCAGCTGCCAGACGCCACAGTCTCAGGCCAGCAGCAGCTCAACACACTCCTGGCAGCCACCCAGCTCACAAGCCTCCAGCTGGGCACAGTTCAGGCATTGGACACCTCATATGCTGATGCGCCCTGCAGCTGGCAGCGGCTGGAGCTCCAGTGGATTGACTGGGAGGCAATCACGCACCTGCCCCTGCACTCCCTCACCCAGCCTCTAGTGTTTGGGAGGCTTAGCATTCGTGTGGAGGACATCTCAGAACCTAAGGTGGCAGCTGCACTACACCGCCTGGCACAAGCGATCAAGGTGCCAGTGAAGATCAAGGATGTAAGGCTGACCCTGATGAGCCCAGAGGAGCAGGAGCGCCTTGGGGTCATCACTCCCGCGCTCCTACAGCAGCAAAGGGTGGACCTGGCGCAGCTGGTAGCTATGCTGCAACCGTTGCAGTGCTGCGGCAAGGTGGAGGTCAATGACCTGCATGAAGTCACAGCCGCTGATGTTGCGGCACTGGCTCCATTGTGCCGGGATTGCACCCACTTTCAGCTGTATGGCGGCAGCATTAAGCCCTCACTGGAGTTCTGGCGCCAGCTGGTGCAACTCATGCCCGCTGTGCAGGAGGTCATATTCTTGCTTACAAAGGAATCTTATTGTGCAGCCATGCATGAGTCGCTGCAGCTCATGGCTGAGCAGCCGTGGGCACGGCGGCTGCATGTCATAATCAGCTACACATATAATGCACCTGAGCCCCCTGCATGTTGGCAGGCTGGCAGCTGGTTGAAGGCTGGTGTATTCAATTTGAGCTTGTGGATTAAATGATCTGGCGACTAACAGTGGTTGGCAGGGCCTTGATGCTTTGTGATGTTCCATGCATGCCACAGTAGTGTCTAGTGCCATGCCGGAAGACCCAGGAGTGGTGAGACCAACAAGACATACGTGGCTGGACCGGACTAGACAGCTTCAACGCTTACATCATCCTTGATGACAGCAGCTTTGTCACCACACACGTTAAGTCTGCCCTGACACCATGCGTGACAGTAGTGGCCAGGCAAGGTCGGTGTTGTAGCTAAAACTGAGTTTTCAAGTGTTGAGGTCGATGTAGCAATGGCTGGGAGGTTGCATGGATGAGTGCAGGGTGTCTTTTAGAAGTGAGAGGGTTCGTTGTTATTGCTGTTGTCACTGTTTGGGTTGTCACTTACTAGTTTGGCTTTTCTTCTCATTCCTCCCCAGACGGTGCTGCTCCCTCCAGTTTCTAGTTTCTCATCTTCCTCTTCTTCGTTGTTGTTGTAAGCCTCTCTCATCAAAGCAAGAAATAGCGACATCCCAGCCGTCACACCCTCTACTGCCGTGGCTCTCAATTGCCTAGCCATGTTGTATTGAGTGCTATAGAGATCACATTGTCGACAGTGACACTTTTGCACTAGCCCCCTGCTGCTGTGGCCCTCGGCAACCTGTGTCATACTCCCCTACCTCACCAGGGGCTTCACACAATCCGACACCACATACCTTGTCGCAGTCATCTCAACCAGGGCCCGACCTCTGATCTGCAGCTGTAGTGCCTTACACTCAAAATCAACGTCGTATGCAATGCATGCGTCTCACTCCATGTGTCTTTCTTTATTACTCACCCCAACACAACAGGCCTGCTTATCAGTTGAGGCGGCCCATGCATGTTTTCTCCACAGACACGGTCATGAACACGCATGGGAGGGTCAGGGCATTGGCAAGCGTAGGCGTGTGAAGAGCTGGAAAGGGGTGATGCCCGCCCTCAGGTTTGGAGCTGTGGCAGCCCACTCCTTGCGCCTGACCCCCTGCCCCCTTCTCTTCTGCTCCTGCCTGCTTGACACAGCCTGCCTCACTGACTGCCTAGGGCTGCCAACTGCCAGCTACTCCCTGGGGCTGGGTTGGCTGCGCTGGCAGGTCCAGGGCTGCAGCTGGAGTGGGCAGCCGCTGTTGTCCATGTGCCATTCAGCCAGGCTGCTGCGTTCACCTGAGCAGCTGATGAACCGATGGGTCAGGGGTGTGGGCAGGGCAGCGCTGGGTCAGGGAGGCGGGCGGCCCAAGCAGCTGATGGGCCAGCGGTGGCCAGGGGTCAGGAACTTTAACCGCTCATGGAGGGACGCGGGCAGTGGAGGCAGTGGTGCATGGGGGCGGCAGCACAGGGCCAGAGGGGCTGCTGCTGCACTGCGCCACCTGCCTACAGCTAGTGGCTTAGGGGCCTGAAAGGACTCGAAGCGGATCAACGCCTGCTGCAGCCATACAACATGCCCCTTGGTGGCCCTCTCTGCCTTGCAGCCTGACCTCCTGGCTGGCGTGCATCCACTGGCTGCCTCAGCTGCACCCGCTGCAGCACCACTGCAAGGACTCTTAACACCCAGACTACACACACACTCCCACACCCGCAGCTGTCCCTGCAGCTGCAGCAGCTTGACCCTTGGACACAGTTGAAATCACCAACCTGTTTGCTGCCAGCGCAGCCGACGCCACAACACTGCCGCCACTGTGCTGTGCCTGCTAGTCCAAGGTGACAGCAGCTGGCACTCGCACCTGCTGGCTGTGGCTCCTGCCTGGTGTCAGGTGTCAGGTGAGGAGCTGCAGGGTGACTAGTCTGCAGGCGGTGGTGGGGCCAGGGCTGTAGGGGCCAGCTGTGGACCTGGAGTGGGGCGGTCAGGTGGGAGGGGCTTGGCTGCTGCTGCTGCCACGGCTGGTGGGGTGTGAGGTGGGTGAGGTGCGGTCAGGTGAGGACCTTGAGCACCAGGGTGGAGTGGTAGCGCACCTGGGGCACCTGCATGCAGCAGGGCTAGGGCAGGATGAGGGGGCCAGGCTGGGGTGGGGGCTACTTAGGCTCCCTGGACCCCTCCCACCTGCAACAGGACACCTGGCCTGCCCTGCCCCCCTCACACCCCTAGCTGCTGCATTGTGCCCCTGCCGCTGTCCCTGGCCCTCTGTTGCCCCCATGCCCCGTCACCTTGCCTCCTGGACCCCCACCGCCCTGCAGCCCACCTGGCCCTGGCAGTGCAGGCGGCAGCACAGGGCCAGCGGGCGGCCTGACTCGCTGCACAGCCCGGTCACACGCAGCTTGCTGTAGGACACGCTGGAGCCAGGGGCTGCGCCAGGCAGGGCAGGGCAGTGTGCAGGGTCAGGGCAGCAGGCAGGTCAGGGCAACTAGCACTAGCAGGGTGGGAGTGGGGGGAATGGGTGCCTGGCAGCAGCAGCAGACTGGGGACAGCAGAAGCCAGGGGGGTCCCAATGGTGAGCCTATCAATCACAATGGTGCCCAGGGCCTGGGTTGCATGACATCAACGGGCAATGTCATGGAGTCAGGGTACCGAAAGCCCTACTCTGCGCCCTTGGGAACCTGCCCTGCCGCCCTGCTGCCCTACCGCCCTGCTGCCCTACCGCCCTGCTGCCCTACCGCCCTCCTGCCCTACCGCCCTCCTGCCCTACCGCCCTGCTGCCCTACCGCCCTGCTGCCCTACCGCCCTCCTGCCCTACCGCCCTCCTGCCCTACCGCCCTGCTGCCCTACCGCCCTGCTGCCCTACCGCCCTACCGCCCTACCGCCCTACCGCCCTACCGCCCTCCTGCCCTACCGCCCTGCTGCCCTACCGCCCTGCTGCCCTACCGCCCTGCTGCCCTACCGCCCTCCTGCCCTACCGCCCTCCTGCCCTACCGCCCTGCTGCCCTACCGCCCTGCTGCCCTACCGCCCTACCGCCCTACCGCCCTACCGCCCTACCGCCCTACCGCCCTCCTGCCCTACCGCCCTGCTGCCCTACCGCCCTGCTGCCCTACCGCCCTGCTGCCCTACCGCCCTACAGCCCTACCGCCCTACTGCCCTACCGCCCTCCTGCCCTACCGCCCTGCTGCCCTACCGCCCTGCTGCCCTACCGCCCTCCTGCCCTACCGCCCTGCTGCCCTACCGCCCTGCTGCCCTACCGCCCTCCTGCCCTACCGCCCTCCTGCCCTACCGCCCTGCTGCCCTACCGCCCTGCTGCCCTACCGCCCTACCGCCCTACCGCCCTACTGCCCTACCGCCCTACCGCCCTGCTGCCCTACCGCCCTGCTGCCCTACCGCCCTCCTGCCATACCGCCCTCCTGCCCTACCGCCCTTCTGCCCTACCGCCCTGCTGCCCTACCGCCCTGCTGCCCTACCGCCCTCCTGCCCTACCGCCCTCCTGCCCTACCGCCCTGCTGCCCTACCGCCCTCCTGCCATACCGCCCTCCTGCCCTACCGCCCTTCTGCCCTACCGCCCTCCTGCCATACCGCCCTCCTGCCCTACCGCCCTTCTGCCCTACCGCCCTTCTGCCCTACCGCCCTGCTGCCCTACCGCCCTGCTGCCCTACCGCCCTGCCGCCCTGCCCCTCCGCTCACCTCACGAGCCGCCCTGCCGCACCGCTCACCAGTTCAGTGAAGGCGTTTGAGGAACCGCCATGCTTAGTGAGGAAGTCGTCATACTCATTCTCATCAGGGTACTGGGAACTGTAGCATCAACAGCAGCAGCAGCAGCAGGCAGGCCTGACCAGCATGAAGCAGCCCTGTCCCCTCCCCGCCCTAGCTCAACACCTCTGCTCTGCACAATGCTGTGGGCGCCAGCTGCAGCAGGTAGGGAAGCCAACCGCAAGCAGCTGCTGTGTGGCCAAGTGGCGGGGCGGGAGGCTAAGGGAACAGCGCAGTGCCCCGGGCACCTGAGGGCCCCAGCAGCCACTTCCCTTGTGGCCACTGAGCTCCCTACCTGATGGAGCCCCAACGTCTAAACTTGATGGCCCTTACCCTTGGCTATTGTGCTCCCTGCCTGCCCCGCCCCCTTGCCCTGCCTGCCGCCCTGCCCTGCCCGCCCCCCTGCCCTGCCCTACCTGCCCATGAGCAGCAGCAGGCACCAGCCAGGGGGCCAGCCAGAGCAGAAGGCAGGGGCAGCAACACAGGCCCAATCTTGTGGTGGGAGGTGGGAGGGTAGGGGTAGGGGAGGAGGAGGGTGGTAGGGGTCCAGGCTGTACTGGGTGATCTAATCACTCCCTGAAAAGGATTAGTGACTATGACCCGCGACACCCTTATCCGTGTTGGAGGGTGTGAATGAGCCCTTGGCTACGGGAAGCTGGTCTGATGCGGCGCACAAGCTGCTGCTGAGGCCTTGAAGGCAACAGGTGGATTTGGCAATGCAGGCCCCCTGCCCCTGCCCCCTGCAAAGGAGAGACTTGCCTGCAGCTCACCGGGGTCAGACAGACTGCACATGCCCACTGCCAAGGCTGCTGCCGCCTTCTTCACCGCCTTGTGACCCGCTGCACCCCACCACCCCCTCGCCTTTGACATCCTCTTCCTCCTTGTCCTTCTCCTCCTCCTCCTCCTCCTCTTTCTCCCCCTCCTCGTCCTCTTCATCTCCATCCTCCTCCCCCTCATCTTCCTCACTGCTCCCTGCAGCAGCAGGTAGGCTGCAAGAGCTAAGCAAAGCCCTCGCATACTGTGCTGCCCTCACATGCTGTGCTGCCCTCACATGCTGCTGTGAACCAACTGCATCCCTCCCCCTCACCATCACCATCACCCTCTGCCTCCTCGCTCTCCTTATCCTCCTGCGCCTGCCCCTGCGCAGCACCATCCACAAGGCGGTGGGGTGCTCATGGCAGCTGCCTCCACCTCCACCCCTACCGGGACCTTGACAACCAGCGCACCTCAGGGGTCAGCAAGGCTGGGGCGTGCAGCAGGTGTGCCAGTGAGCCGGCGCGGCAGGGCAGCTGCAGCAGCCTGGGCCTGGGACATGGTTGAAGTCAGCAACCTGTTTACTGGCAGCACAGCCGGCGTCACGGCACTGGCTCCACTGTGTCTGGCCTGCACCTGCCTCCGATTTCGCAGTGTCAGCGCCCGCGCCCCTCTAGACTTCTGGCAGCAGCTGGTGCAGCTCATGCCTACAGTGCAGCAGGTCACTTTCTGGTCTGTGGCAGGTGCTGCCACCGAGGCCATGTGCGAGTCACTGCGGTTGATGGCTGGGCAGCCCTGGGCCAGGTGGCTGGACATCAAGGTCAGTGCTGCAGGGCGGCCGTTGCCTGCATGCTGCCTGGACATGAACAAGGTGTTCAACAACTCTTCTCAGCCGGGCCGCATGAAGGCAAGGTAGTGTGTGGTGTTAGTGCCAGTGGCTAGGGCGATGAATACATGGAAGACGAGGCCCGGCTCTGTAGTTGTGTGTCCAAGCTCAGCGGTGGTAGCCCCATCCGCCGTCAGCCTCCTTATGTGCCCAGGCAGGCATGATCAAGTCAGCGCTGCACTGGGCATCCTAGGTAGGGGAGGGCTGGATCAAGGGGTCCGGCAGCTCAATTACATTCGCTTGTGAATGCTTCAGAAGAGTCTAGGCTTTTTGATATTAAATGAGCTCGTCCGCCGCGGCAACTGGCAACTGGCATGGTCAAGCAGCGCAGGCACAGCGATGCATCCGTCAATGGCGAGGCACCTTCAGCACTTCTTGGACCTCTTCTTGCTCTTCTTCCTGGCACCCCCCTGATGGAACTGCCTGATGTGCTGCTGGACGACGTCGCCCGCCGGGCCATACAGCTTGGTGCTGGGGGAAATCTGTCTCTCACCTGTGGCGCGTGCTCCAAGACCAACCTGCTGCACGCCCCCGCTCTCCACATCCAGCTGGACAGCCAGCGCTGCGACCAATTCCTTACACCACGCGTCGTCTCAGCCCTGCAATCCAGGACATGCAACCTGGCTCTAACTCTGGAGCAACAGCAGGCTCAAGACAGCGGGCAGTACCTCAGGCTGTTGACCATGCTGCTGAAGAAGCTGGCCAGCTGTACAGCCGTGGAAGCCTGCAAGCTAGGAACCATCCAGGGTCCCTCCCTCGGCCCTCATGAGACTCTGGGCTTCAGCCCCGACCTTGCTCAGCATTTGATGGGTAGCTTCCCAAGCCTGACCTCCCTGTCGCTCCACAACTTCTCCATCCCCTACAGTGATCTGGCCACCCTGCTCTCCCACCCGCCGCTGTCCCTGCAGCTGCAGCAGTTGGACCTCAGCAGAACCACCATCCCGTATCTGCCCTGTATCCTGTTGCAGGCGTTGCCTCAGCTGCACACCCTGCGCTTGCCTGGCGCAACAATCAGCGGCCAGTGGGAGCTAGACGCCCTGCTGGCAGCCACCCAGCTCACCAGCGTGCAGCTCAACTCAGTGCAAGACCTGACCAGCTCACGTGCAGATGCACCCTGCAGCTGGCAGCGGCTGGAGCTGACCCACTGGATCGACTGCACCACTGCCGCCTACCTGCCCCTGCACTCGCTCACCCAGCCCCTGCTGCTGGGTGGCCTCAGTGTTGACATGTGGGACGACGGGGATGGCGATGATGGTGAAGATGATGGTGATCCTAGCCTCTTGGTCACAGCTGCAGTGCACAACCTGACACAGGTCTGCAAGGTTCCAGTAAGGATTGAGGCCTTGGAGTTGGATTGTTTTCGCTACGGAACACTGGCGCCGTTTGAGGCATCATTGCCGCAGTTTGAGGCTTTGCTGCAGCCACTGCACTGCTGCGGCTTGCAAGAGGTGGTGTTCAGTGGCATGCAGGACGTCAGGTCAGCAAATGTTCCCGCACTGGCTGGCCTGTGCCAGGGCTGCACTCGACTACAGTTCAGCATGTGCAGCCTGATGCCCTCCCTGCAGTTTTGGCGCCAGCTGGTGCAGCTCATGCCCACCGTCACTAATATTGTGTTCGAGCAGGTAGAAGACAGCACGAGCTCAGCTATGCACCAGTCGCTGCAGCTCATGGCTAAGCAGCCATGGGCACGGTGGCTGGACATCACAATCTGCTCATTACTTTTCGACACCGTCGAGGCGCCTGCATGTTGGCAGGATGACAGCTGGTCCAAGAGAGGCATTTTCAAAGTGAGGATCGTGTGATGTGCACATGAATCATGGGGGAATGCTTAGCTATGCGCGGCAGTTATGATATGACATGGTAGGGGTGCATGTGCAATGCTAATGCCATGATGGTATATGCTGTGGTGTTGTGTGTTATGAATTAGTACTCGAGTAGTGTGCGCGGCCGTGGCGGGAGTGACCATGATGAGGTACACGGGTAGTGTGCTTGTCTGTAAACCCATACTTTGGTCCCAGGTGCAGCCGGCAGCGCACATTCTGCACACTCTGAATACCAGCGGTGCTGAGCCCCAGCGGTGTTTAGCCCCAACAGCAGCCCAAGCAGGGTGCCATGCAGTCGACCAGGTGGCAGCTGGGTTGTGGTGGAGGTGTGGGCGGTGGCTACAGAGTCGGGGTGCTGAGGGTGAGGGCGGATGAGGAATGACTGCAAGGCTACCAGCACCTCCAGCATGGCGCGGTGCATGTTGTGTCACACACACCCAGCAGAGGGTCGCCATCGGGTACTTGTGCTGCGCGGCCGCTCCTCT
>JASKMD010000424.1:0-13296 GCA_030144725.1 Haematococcus lacustris
AAACTCAGCCCTGGCCGTCCAGCCGTCGGCACCCCTACCCCACACTGTCACCCACCTCCAACCCCTCGTCAGCCCCCTGCTCTCCCCTTCAGCCGCTGGCTGTGGCTCCACCTACACCGCCCTGACCACCACTGCATTGACGCCAGCAGTTGCGGCATCAACAGGAGCAGCAGCAGCAGCAGCAGCAGCAGCAGCAGCAGCAGCAGACGTCACAGCAGCAGCAGCAACCAAAATATTGCCGCCCCATCCCTCCCCTCTCTCATCCCCCCAAGCAGTTCCACTACCCACGACCAAGGATCCACTGCCCCCCACCCCCACCCTGCCCCCCACCCCCACCCTGCCCCCCAGCCCCACCCTGCCCCCCAGCCCCACCCTGCCCCCCAGCCCCACCCTGCCCCCCAGCCCCACCCTGCCCCCCAGCCCCACCCTGCCCCCCAGCCCCACCCTGCCCCCCAGCTCCAGCAGCTCAGCGGCCACCCTCCTCCCAGCTGCCCTGCCCCAGCATTCAGCCCCACCTGTCAAGCCCGTCGTGCCTCTGCCGCCCCCTCCCTCATCTGACCAGCATCCCCCACCTGCTGGCTCAGCCCCTGCTCCACATGCCCCGAACCCCTGTCTCTCCCCTCCCCCTCCAGACCCAGCCAGCCTGCCCCCACCTGCTCCTAAGCCGCCCCCTGGGCCCTGCCCTACTCACGCACTGGGGCTGGGGCAGGCAGCTGGGGCCAGGGCCGCACTGGGGCTGGGGCAGGCAGCTGGGGCCCCTGCATGGCTGCAAGGGGCAGGGTTGTCAAGGTCAGGGCTGCAAGGGGCAGGGCTTGCGCCTCCTCACCCTGCCCCCTCACTCCAGACCACCCACCCCCCACCTGCTGCTGGCTTGAGGCTGGAAGCCCTGTCACAGGTGACAGCACCGCTGCTTGACGCTGGCCCAGCTGGAGTGCCTGCAGTGGCAACAAGGGGGGAGCTGCTGCAGCCCACCCCTGGCTCCCCAAGGGCGCTGTTGCTGGGCCAAGGGAACCCCTGGCCTGGTGCCAGGCTCCACCCCAGCCCCCCAGCCACTGCCGTTCCTGACCCGGGCAAACCGCCCTGGCTAGGGCTGCCGTATGCCACTGCAGCTGACCCTGCTGGTGTTCCAGCGATGTGCCTGTCATCCCCCCAGTCGCGACAGCCCTCATGGGCACCATGCCTTGCGAAGCAGCCACACCCCGCGAAGCTCGCAATACCACCCTCCGTCGTGGCCACAAGCGCAGGGGCCAGCTCTGCTGCCGCGGGCCCAGGCCTCCCCCAGCCCTTGGCATTGTGCTTGAGCGGCAAGGAACCCATGCCCTCACACCAGCTGCTGCTGGCAGCGGCAGAAGCGTTGACTCGTGCACTTCGTGGCACTGAACACACGCGTCTCATGCCTGCTGTCCTGCTTTCGCGGCAAGCTGCTAGAGGCAGCGTCAGCAATGACAGCCGCAGCAGGCGCGGCGGCAGCAGCAGGCGCCGTGAGGATGACAGCAGAAGCAGCAGCAGTGAGAGCAGTAGGAGCAGGGGTAGCGGCAGGGTGGTCAGGGGCAGCAGCACAGTCTGCAGAGCACCGGCCAAACCCGCAAGCGCCGAGGCTTGTGGTCTCGCTAACGATGGTGAGGTCAAACCGCTTCATGTCTCTCACAGCAGCGACACCATGAGCAGGGAGGCTGCTGCTGCTGGCGTGCGCAAAGCCGGGAACATGGCAGACGCCACCCTGCCAGCTGCTTTCGTGCCCCCCAGGCCGCTCAGGCCCCCCACTGCCCCTGCCAGCCGTCAGCCGTTCCCAACAAGCAGCCTGTTCCAGCAGGCCGTGGCTCAGGCATGTTCTGGGGCAGTGCTGGGTGGTGCCGGGGCGAGTGCCAGGGTGTCACACCCGGGTCTCACTCCCCTGCCCGCTGCAGCTGGCCCTCATCCCACTCACCGCACCCTCCCCACCCTGCGCCCGTTTCCTCTCGACTCGGCAGCCCCTGTGTTTGTGAGCCGGACTCGGTCAGGCTGGCAGCAGCCACATGCAAGTACCCACACCCTGGCAGTGACGCAGAGTGTGACGCAGAGTGTGACTCAGAGGCAGCAGCGCGGTGTAGGGGCTGGGGGAGGCGCTGAGGAGGGCAGCCTCCTCAAGGTGCAGGGGGGGCTGGCAGCTGGCGGCGCTCGTGACCAGGCTGCTGCCCCTGTGTCACCAGGAACAGCCCGGCAAGCACCAGTCTCGTTTGCATTAAACCTCCGCAGCCACGTCAGCTGCTGCTCTGACGGCCTGCCTTCTGGATGCACTTCGCGGTCGGCCTCGAGTGCAGAGCCCAGCCAAGACGTCCATCCTCAACCGGTGCCTGCTCCTACCTCCACATCCAGTCGCTGGGTTAAGGGTTCGAGTCAGCTTGACTGTGGGAGGGACCAGGGTCGGCCGTTCACACAGGCCTCGGGCAAGGTCGAAGCAGGCTGCACGAGACGCGAAGCACCTACTCCTTGGCATCGTGGGGACCCAAGCCGGTGCTCTGCCTCTTTACCACCTGCCTTGCACCATGGCCTGTGTGCTGGGAGCTTTGAGAGCAGCCGCGAGCCCCAGCGACACCACACCTGCCGCAGCCTCCACAACCCTCGTGAGGAGCAGCTGCACAACTGGCAACAGCGCATGACAGGCTGTGCGTACCCAGCATGGCCGCCTCCATGCCACTCCACCCTTGGCCGTGACTCCCACCCAGCACTGGAAAGCAGCTGCAGAGGCAACAGGCTTCACAACGGGCGGGAACAACAGGATGCACTCAGCCCGCAGTGGCAGCAGGCCAGCAATGCACGTGGCCCGTCTCCTCCACCCATGGCAGTGCCAAGCGGTTTCGTGTGGCAGCTCGTTGAAGACCTGCCAGACGCCCGCTGGCGATCTCCTGGCCCCATTGCAAGCAGTAGCCAGTGTGGACATCGAGCAGTTGAGCTGCATGGGTCAGCGACGGCTGGAAGGGATGCAACATGTTATGGCACTGGCGATCAAGGGCCGCCGCTTTGGCGCCGGCAGCATGCTCACTTGGAGATTCCTCCATGGCGGTCTCAGGCGTCCTCCTCGGGGCTGCCGCTGAGTCCCGCGACTGTGGCTGCTCTTGATCCTTGGCGGTCGACAGGGGACAGCTCCTTGCGTGGTCACACCGAGCTGAAGAGTGAGGCCCGTACTATTACCCGAGTGGACGCAATCGCTGCATCCTCGTGGAATCAGTCGGACGAGAACCCTTGCCTACATCCTCGACACATTCCTGCCAGCCTCGCAGGCCACTCAGTGCAGGGGCTGGCGTCGTACGAGGGCGCTGGCGCCCGTCGACACGAAGACGTACCAAGCGTCCTTGGGAGAACAGGGGACAGGGACAACATCCCGGGATGGGCGAGAGAACGAGGCTGGGAGCCTGACCCGCGGCGTACATCCGGGCTCACGCATGTCGCATGCCGCAGCCCAGCAGCAGTCGAGCACCATGTGGCGCAGAAGTGGGTCTGTGTGCCTGAGTCGCGAACTCGGGCCATTGCAAACCCTGAGAGGTTCGTGTCTCGCGGCAGTGGCTGTGGCAAACGAGCAGAGGCCAACGGCTGTTCCTTCTCGGGGCAGGTGTCCGCGTTCAAGGCTAAGCAAGAACTGGCAGAACAGTTGAAGCTGCAAGCAATCTATGGCGTCAGCGGTAAGGGGATGGCAAGCAGTTGGCAGGGCACGGTGGTGGTAGGTTTGGGCGGTTACGGTCAGAGCAGGAATGCTTACAACAGAGCTTAGGGCAACAGCTGAAGGGACATTCCCAATGGCAACTGCGCATGCCAATTGGCTTGTGGCAGGCTCTGTGGGAGGCGGCCAAACTGCTTGATTGGAGAGTGCATGTGGGTTTGCGACTGTGCATGTTGTTGTGTGTTGTCCGTTGTTGTAGTTGGCCCAATGGGCACGCATGGTAATCCACGACATTGGAGTGCGAGCTAGTTGCATGTGTCCCGGTGTTGGCATTGCATCAGGGCGGACTGAGTCAGGACTCATAAGGGTGTACGGCGCACTATGCATCGCGGATTCCTCGCACCCATGCAATGCTTGTTGTCGCGTTTTCAATTGATGTGTTGATATTTCGTTGCCCACGTCACGAACTGTGCTTGCAATCCGTGCTGTGCACAACCTCACTCCTGATACAGACCGAAGGATGTGGTAGGGACAGGGACCCAAGCTAGGAGGAAGATGACGTCAATGCGCAAGATCCTTTGCAAAGACTCAACAGGTGTGCGTCAAGTGCACTCTAGTCAGTGGCATGCATGGCTCCTGCATCAGCTTGATCCCAATGTTCAATGCATGCAGCAACATGCCAGACTGGCAGATGAAGCGGCAAGGTAGCAGCCGAGCAATCAGTCCCCCTAGTCCACACATGCAGCCATTGGCGTTGTCTCGCTCATGCCCCCCCAAGCAATCAAGTCTCCCGGTAACTCTTCCACCTGTGTGGTAGAATGAGTAGCCGCTGTCAGGTGGAAGAGTCCAACCGCCAAACCGCTGCCCGGGTAGCCCGACGTCGTAATGATCGTCGAGCTTGTATTAGGTTGGGCTGTAATAGTGGCAGCGACAGCCTGCGTCTCGACTGTCGTAGGCGCAGGTTCTCGTCCATTGCCAGGGCCCGCTAGCGGGTCCACGTCAGATGAACCCCCTCCTACAGGTAACGTTGCAGCCTGTCTGTAACCGCAGGATTTTTCCCTGACGTTGAGAGCAGCACATCTGTGCTACGTAGGGAATGCAGCTGAAGAACAGCCAGTCCGCACAGAGCTGTCGCGAATTCTGGGGTCGTCGGTGTTTAGGTCTATGAGTGCAGCGATTGCAAGGGTTAAGCAACGGGGGCAGCACGTGTCAGCAGCTCCTCGTCAGACACCACCAGCAAAAAAGGAACGTGTTAGGCGTGTTGAACGGCCTGGACAGCCTGGGCCGAAGAGAAGACAGGGAGCAGATGCAGTAGATGTAGAAGCTACAAATGCAGAGGTCGAACAGATGGATGGGGCCTTGCCTGAGATGCCTGAGATGGCTCATGGGCAAGGCAGGCCTCCAGGAGCTCATCTTCTGATGCAGCTGCTTGGGAGAACGAGGAGCAACGCAAGAGCGACTACATTAGTTTTGCTCTAGTGCAGCAAGAGCTCTTATTCAACAAGAGCTTGGCATTGCAGTCTGCCATGCAACAGCAAATCAACTCAGCCTGGGAGCTGCATGCCTCTGAACATGTGGCGTGTTCATATGGACCCTCCCCCTTGCAGCAGGTGCAACACCACGAGGTTGAGTACATTGACATCCAGCATCGATTCAAGCTGACCGTGTGGCAGTGCACCGGCTGCGCAGCGTGTGCAAATCCAATCAGGTTTCATTGCTGGCCCAGCAGCCAAAGGCAAGCCAGCATCTGGTATGACATCAGCCTACTGCGCCACTTCATGGAGGCATGGTTTGCAGGACTTTCTGAGGATGGTGCGTGTATGTTACAATGCATGCGTTCTTCATATGTATGCAGATAACACTGCAGGGTGCAGGATACCGGTCACCTGGTGCTTGCAACATGCCTGCCACCTGGTGCTTGCAGCATACCTAAAGTCATTGAGCTTCACTCACTACCCTTTGACATTGTACCCACCCAAACCCATCAAGACCGCCAGCTTCAGCGCCGCCTTCTTTGACTATCTTCGCGTGACACATCGGGCATCCACTATGGCGGAGCTGGTGGGCAGCTGTCATGCTGACATGCTACCAACCGGTGCAGTGGCAGACTGTCCCCTGTGTGCCTCCCTACCAGGTGTGCATGCCCACTGTGTATGGTCCCTATTAGCTTGCTTGAGATAGAATTGATTGTCACATGACAAGCAACCTGTCATGTCATCTTGCACTTAGGTGCACCTCCCGAGGATGGCTACATCCGTACCTTATCAGCAGATGCCTGCCTCCAGCCCTCCAGCTATGCAGGAGCAGCCAGAGCTACCCGTCACATCAAGCAGCATATCAACAATTACCTTGATCCCAGTGGGTTGGAGGGTGATGTCCTTAAACTGCAGGCCAGCAACCAGCTAACACTGAAGGGCGCATTTGCAGCTGCAGCTGCCCAGTCCTCTGGGGCCTCGGCTGGCGGAGCCGACCTGGCTGACCCGGCTGGTGCAAGTGAAGCAACTGCAGATGTCAGCAGCCATGCTGCTGACTGCTGCACCTCGCTCTCGTGTGCAAGGCCACACACCAGCAACGTGTCTGCAGGCCAGCCGTGTGACATACGAGGCATTGTTGGCTTTGTGTGCTGCCACGGCATCGCTGTTCCCCAGCTCTTCTGCAACATGCGCACCCCCGAGCAGTTTGTGTATTACCTGCTCGCCATGGCTAGGCTGGTGCACATGTGCTTTGGGCTTGTGCTACACGTCTACATCGACTTTGCCTGCCAGTTTAAGGTGGGGTAGAGGAGGAGAGCTTCCTTGGTCATGAGACATTGCCATCAGCTTTGATGTTGTGTTCTGTATGCATTCAGGTCACGTGGGCGCGGTATGCACGCGTTGTTGGTCTTGACACAGCGCGTACCCACCTCATGGTTAACTGGATGCATGGTGCTTCGCATGACTTGGGCTGCCAACTGAAGAACAACGGCCGCTACTTGGCGACAGCAGCTTGGCGCGTAGGGGAGCAGACTGAGCAGCTGTGGAGCATGTTTAAGGTGCTTATACCGTGTGCATTAGGTTTGTTGCTCTGGAGTGATCAAGCCTTCCATGTGTGCTCGCAGGCCATGAGTCCATTGCTGCGCTACATGACACGTGGTAACCGAGCAGATGCGGTCCAAGCAAGACTGTCAGCTATTGCTTTCAATAAGCAAGCTGACATGCTAGCTGCACTGGAGAAGCAACATAAGTCCATGCTGAAGAAAGAAGGTATGCAAAGATGCCATGAGCCTATCATGCCCATCTCATCTATTGTATCTGTGTCCTTGTGTGTTGCAGAAGAGCTCAACCAGAAGATAAGCGACCTCAGGGCGCGGGCCTTTGCTGATGGTGTGACAGATGAAGCCCTGGCCCGTAAGGCATTTGTGGACTCATACCTGAACCAAACAGCATGATAGTGGCATGGCATAGTGGTAGTACATGGCATGATGATGTTTACTGCTGATGGATCATGGGTACTACAGGTACCGCACATCCGCACAGCAGCTCGCTATGGAAGCTTATGAGATCGGGCTGAGGCGGGATGAGTTGGGGCAGAAGGGTCAGGCAACCCAAGCTCTGAACAAGAGCATCAAAGCCAAGCTGAAGCAAGCTCGGGTGCTTCTAGACGAGATGTCACACTGGCAGGTGCTTGGAACCGCCCAGCAGCTTGCTGATGTCCGAGTGACAGACGAGCAGTTGCAGGCCATGGTGTTGGGCCAGCCGCCCTCCTGGAAGGAATCTACTGGTACTGACTAAGGCAAGCTGCTGCATTATGGGCGGCAGCTTCATCAGCTTCTCAGCGACAGCGACAGGTGCACGGAGCAGCTGGCTGTGCTGCATGTTGAGCAAGGCCGTCTACAGTCCTGGCTGCAGCATATGATACAAGTGTGTGAGCGGGTGGCCGCTGAGCCAGCTGCACAGCAAGGCCAGCTGTTCTATCTGCAACAGCACCATAGCCACTACACAGCCATGCTCGAAAAGGCCAATGGTCTTCTGCTTGGGCGTGCTCCGGCTCCAGCCTAGCTCTTGTTGGGCAGTAGACTCCTTCTTGGGCAGTGGATGAAAGTGAGAATGTAAACAATGTGATCAAAGATGGCTGTGTGTTGTATTGGAGTTGTAACGGAGACTTTAGTGTATGTAAGCCCACCCTGATTTGCTGAACGTAATGACCAAGGACCACACCTACGTGAAGTTGGAATGATAGTGACCCTACCCAGCTGAAGGGGTTGAGGCAGCTTCTGAGACTAGCTGAAGGGGTTCAGGCAGCATTAGCAGTCATGGTGTCAACAATGTTACCAGCACCACCCCTGCCCACTAGCTGAAGGGGTTCAGGCAGCATTAGCAGTCATGGTGTCAACAATGTTACCAGCACCACCCCTGCCCACTAGCTGAAGGGGTTCAGGCAGCATTAGCAGTCATGGTGTCAACAATGTTACCAGCACCACCCCTGCCCACTAGCTGAAGGGGTTCAGGCAGCATTAGCAGTCATGGTGTCAACAATGTTACCAGCACCACCCCTGCCCACTAGCTGAAGGGGTTCAGGCAGCATTAGCAGTCATGGTGTCAACAATGTTACCAGCACCACCCCTGCCCACTAGCTGAAGGGTTTCAGGCAGCATTAGCAGTCATGGTGTCAACAATGTTACCAGCACCACCCCTGCCCACTAGCTGAGGGGGTTGCACCACTAGTATGTTGTATTTGCTATGTCTGGCAGCTGCGCACTCCCGCGCGCTATCTAGCTTACCACTGTAGGCCTACTGTTGAACAGTTCTACATCAAGGTACATCCCAAAAACTTATAGGACAAGGGTCTGACCTACGTGGGTCATGACACCTGACACAGTCATGGTACCCAGGGTTGTCGGCTGGTAGTGGCTGTGGCTGCCTTGCTGTGAATGCAACGACATTGCAAGCTGCAGTTGCGCGCCTCCCTCAGCCGTACGATGAAAAATCTACTTAAATTGATGAAAAACCACGGTAAAGAATCTCGTTGATTTGCTGCTAAGTAGGCGAGACGGGTTGGTTGACGGCCTCGCCATTGCAAGTGTCGCAAGTAATCTACACCTTGCAGCCCAAAGTGTTTAAAACAAGTTTGAATGTCATCTGTTTGAATGTCATCATGGGTGGCTGGCACCGTACACTCTGTGGCACCGTCAACACGGCTGCGAGTAATCGTTGATTAGTTGAGGTTATGTGTCCTTAGCTCAGCCACGGCCTTGTGCAATTGAGCAAAGAAGGGGAGCTGCCGCTGCTGCAACGTCAGCTGCAAACTTAGTGCATAATATACACCCATGATGTCATCACGCTTCCCACTGGACAGCAGCCGAAGCACGAAGTTCTCAGTATCATCCAAGCTCATGTGTTTCAGATCGGAGGTGGTGGTGTCACCTGAGGCCAGGCCAAGCAAAACAGGTTGAGAGATGGCAATGAGGACATGAGGATGCTTGCCATGCAATGCCCCTTACCTGAGTATACTGGGGCCTGTATGTGCGCACGTGGTTGTTGCTGTAGTTTCTTGCTGGAAGGAATGGACGTTCTCTGCGTACGCCGGGTTTCTGTAGGGGGTTCTGTAGGCAGGAGGAGGAAAAGCATGAGCTTGATGGCTCTGTATCATCCTGTTGTGTGGGTGTGTGGGTGTGTGGGGAGCGTGTGGGTGGAAGAGTGGCCTGAGGTGTGAGGGGACCTGGTGTTTTGCTGCAAGGGTACAGAGGTGTACAATGGTGTGTCAACTTGCTACTCACCACATATAGTGCCTCGCTTCAGGGGGCGTTGGTAAGGCAGGCTAGAACTGAGCCTATAGCCCCCAGAGCCTGAAACAAAAACACAGTTGTGATGAATGTAACACCTGTTGGTGACTGCAGGTGCTTTGTTGACGTAGTTTCTATGCGTACTTACCTTTGCTGACAGCCCCTTTTCCAGCCACGCCACGGTGCACCCCTTTTGCAGTAGCCTGCCAGGGGAGGGGGGCAGATGCAGTCCCTGGGCAGACATGCCCAGCTGCAGTGACCTACCAGAGGTGGGCAGCTGCAGTCCATGGGCGGGGGGGCTGCCCAGCTGCAGTGACCTGTCTGGGGAGGGGGGCAGCTGCAGTCCATGGGCAAGGGGGCTGCCCTGCTGATTTGCACTGCTTGGGGAGGGGGGCTGCTGCAGCCCATGGGCAGGGGGACTGCCCAGCTGATGTGCCCTGTCAGAGGGTGGCAGCTGCAGTCCATGGGCAGGGGGGTTGCCCACCTGCAGTGACCTATCAGAGGGGGGCAGCTGCAGTCCATGGGCAGGGGGGTTGCCCACCTGCAGTGACCTGTCAGAGGGGGGCAGCTGCAGTCCATGGGCAGGGGGGCTGCCCAGCTGCAGTGCCCTGTTAGAGGTGGGCAGCTGCAGTCCATGGGCAGGGGGGATGCCCAGCTGCAGTGACCTGTCTGGGGGGGGGGGGCTGCTGCAGCCCATGGGCAGGGGGGCTGCCCAGCTGATGTGCACTGCCAGAGGTGGGCAGCTGCAGCCCATGGGCAGGGGGGCTGCCCACCTGCAGTGCCCTTCCAGAGGGGGGCAGCTGCAGTCCATGGGCAGGGGGGTTGCCCACCTGCAGTGACCTGTCAGAGGGGGGCAGCTGCAGTCCATGGGCAGGGGGGATGCCCAGCTGCAGTGACCTGTCTGGGGGGGGGGGGCTGCTGCAGCCCATGGGCAGGGGGGCTGCCCAGCTGATGTGCACTGCCAGAGGTGGGCAGCTGCAGCCCATGGGCAGGGGGGCTGCCCACCTGCAGTGCCCTTCCAGAGGGGGGCAGCTGCAGTCCATGGGCAGGGGGGTAGCCAACCTGCAGTGCCCTGTCCGAGGTGGGCAGCTGCAGCCCATGGGCAGGGGGGTAGCCAACCTGCAGTGCCCTGTCAGAGGTGGGCAGCTGCAGCCCATGGGCAGGGGGGCTGCCCAGCTGCAGTGACCTGTCTGGGGAGGGGGGCAGCTGCAGTCCATGGGCAGGGGGGCTGCCCTGCTGATTTGCACTGCTTGGGGAGGGGGGCTGCTGCAGTCCATGGGCAAGGGGGCTGCCCTGCTGATGTGCCCTGCTTGGGGAGGGGGGCAGCTGCAGCCCATGGGCAGGGGGGCTGCCCAGCTGTAGTGCACTGCCAGAGGTGGGCAGCTGCAGCCCATGGGCAGGGGGGATGCCCACCTGCAGTGCCCTTCCAGAGGGGGGCAGCTGCAGTCCATGGGCAGGGGGGCTGCCCACCTGCAGTGCCCTTCCAGAGGGGGGCAGCTGCAGTCCATGGGCAGGGTGGTTGCCCACCTGCAGTGACCTGTCAGAGGGGGGCAGCTGCAGTCCATGGGCAGGGGGGTAGCCAACCTGCAGTGCCCTGTCAGAGGGGGGCAGCTGCAGTCCATGGGCAAGGGGGCTGCCCTGCTGATGTGCCCTGCTTGGGGAGGGGGGCTGCTGCAGCCCATGGGCAGGGGGGCTGCCCAGCTGATGTGCACTGTTAGAGGAAGCACGCGCTCTCGTGGGGTTAGCGTACCCTGACACATGACCATCAAGACCATCTGCAGACATCACAAGCAATACAAGCAATGCCATAAGAACACTATCATCTTGCAATGAGCCCTTAGATCCCTGACTCACCCTCCACCACTCCCATGTCTTGCATTGCTCTTGTCTTCACAGTTTTAAGCATACGAGTCCCTTCCATCATCACATTGACAGTCACGCATGGTTTGGCCTGTATTTGACAGCATGATTGCACATAGGCATGCTCCAGTGCATTTGCAGCAGCTGTCTGGGTTGACGGGTTGTCAGATGACAACTGGGCCAAGAGCCCAAAGACGGCATCAACAAGATGTGGATGAGCTGTGCTATTGGTGATGCGGGCAAAATTGTCTCCAATGAACGACAGGTTGTCATAAGTACGCCGCGCGCCGCTGCTGCTGAATATCAATGCAATGGCTTCGCGGTGTTCAGCCTGTGATCCACGCCCATAGGCATGGAGCTGTGCCCGGCTCCTGGACAATTTCTTGCACTGCTTCAGTTGCTCGTTAATTGCTTGCGATTCAGCTGCATTCCCTACGTAGCACAGATGTGCTGCTCTCAACGTCAGGGAAAAAGCCTGCGGTTACAGACAGGCTGCAACGTTACCTGTAGGAGGGGGTTCATCTGACGTGGACCCGCTAGCGGGCCCTGGCAATGGACGAGAACCTGCGCCTACGACAGTCGAGACGCAGGCTGTCGCTGCCACTATTACAGCCCAACCTAATACAAGCTCGACGATCATTACGACGTCGGGCTACATTGCCCTAGATGCAGCAACATGACCTGGGCGGGCAGCGGTTTGGCGGTTGGACTCTTCCACCTGACAGCGGCTACTCATTCTACCTCACAGGTGGAAGAGTTACCGGGAGACTTGATTGCCCCAAGGCTCGGTCGTAACCTATGGCGCGGTGGCGGCCGAAACCTCCTCAACTCCCTCAGGTGTGCGAGCGCTATTGCGAAGTGCTGATCGATGACTCCGGATGGGACCGTTGGCTGCGGCCGGTGTGTCGCGGGGTCTGCGAGGCTAGCAAATTAGCTTGCAGGCGTGCTGCGTCTCGACGTTTCCTTCCAGTCGAGGCATGGACATCGAGAGCTGCTCCGCTCCACCGGGTGAACATCCCGCTATCACTCATCCACTAACGAGCTCCTGCAGGGTTTGTACTTTCTAGTATGAAAAGTACAACTTGCAAGTGACCGGCAAGATTGAAGACCAGTAACAGCGGCTTTGTAATGTCTCAGTGTTTTAGTTCCTTGCCAGGGGACAAGGGCAGGCATTTTTCAAGAATGCATAGTTGATGCAGGTGCTAGCCGGCAGGCTGAGCGTATGCAAGCATGCTGAAGAGCTGGCTGGCTGAGCGTGACCGGCCTTCCGGCTAATTCTTTCGCTGTAACGCCCGCTGGGACAGCTTGGCTGCCCGCATCTTGATGTACTCGCGATCAACCACGCCGTCCTCCTTGCTTTCCTCGTCGTCCGGGTCCTCTTCGCTGACCACCTGCGAGATGACGATGATTCACACCGACGCTCAGCTGTCAGGCCGCTTGACGCTTTTCCTTTATGCAGGCGATGAAGTCACTGTACACCTCAGAGGTTGCCACCCTCACAGGACATCGACCTCATGCATGCACATCCACACAGCACATGCTCACACACACATTGGACACCATGCAAACTGACATACACATGCACATGCCTCAAGTGCAAGCGAATGCTGCACACAGCTGTTGCCATCATGTGTTGGTGGTGCCGACTTGCCTCATCCTCGCTGATGTCACTGCCTGCATATCCCATGATGCGCTCCAGGGCAGGCACCACCACTGCCTCCTTCTTCTTGCCCTTCTTCTTCTTGATGTTGGGTATCAAGCTGACATCCACAGGCACCCCTGCACGATCATAACCATGGTCACTCACACCATCACACTCACCAAGCACATCATGGTGGTGGTGGGGCACAGCAGTACAGGGAGGAGCACAAAGTGTGCACAGACTGCAGACCTAGGCAAGCTGCAAACCTCCATGTGCAATGTAGTAGGTAGCATCTGTGCAATGTGGCACCAGTGTAGGGGTTGCATGTGCAGTATACAGGGCACCATACAGTGTACAGTGCAGGTGATGGAGCGTCATGCGCGCCACAGCTCTACC
>JASKMD010000426.1:0-11270 GCA_030144725.1 Haematococcus lacustris
CCGCAGCCTGAGGCAGTGGGCCCCCCTTCCCCCCGCACAGCCTCCCCCTGGGCAGCTCTCCCCCCGGCAGCCCTGGCTGCCCTGGCTTCCCAGCTGTTCTCCCTGGGCGCCTGGCAGGTTCTGCGGGGTGTGTGTCGCGCCTGGCGTCAGGGGTTGGGTGGGCTGGACAGCTGCAGGGCGGTGGGGAGCCTCCAGCCTGGACAGTGGCAGCTCACGGCGCGAGGGGCAGTGATGGATCCAGCGCTGCCGCCCCTGCCTGCCTGGTGAGTGTGGGTTGAGGAGGGTAGGCAGTGAGGGCGAGGGGGGAGACGTGGGTGAGGGCACAGGTCAGGGTGGTGAGGGGATAGGTGCCCAGGGGTGGGGTGCCCAGACAGCTGTGCCGCGCCTCTCCAGCAGTTGCCTGCGCTGTCCAGCTTGCCGCTGTGCGCGCTGCCCCTCAGCTTGTAGTTGCCGCCCCCTCACCGCCCCCTGCTGCCCCCCTCCCCCCGTGCAGGTCACGGCCGCTGCTGCAGCGCCTGGTGCTGGTGCTGGCGCAGCCCGCAGCCGGCGCCCCGCAGGAGCGCTGGGGCCCCGCAGACAGCCGCGAGCTGGCGGCGCGACTGCTGCGTCTGGGTCTGGGGCAGGGCCTGGGGCCGGAGGCAGGTCAGGGGCTGGGCCAGGAGGAGGATGCTGCAGGGGTGAGGGTGGAGGGGGAGGCCAAGCCAGGGCTGCTGCAGGGGCCGGATCAGCGGGCTGCAGGTGCTGGCTCCCCGGCAAGCAGCGGGCCGCACACTGAGGTGTACTGCGGGGTGCAGGGGGGCGGGGGGGAGGGCAGCCGCAGCGCCCACCAGGAGCGCGGCACTGCGTCTCCACCATCCCCTGCCGCGGCCCTGGCTGCCCCAACCCCCTGCTCCACGCCAGGGAGGGGCCAGAGTGGGCAACGCAAGCGCCGGGGCCTGGAGGGGCAGGGAGAGGGGTTGCAGCCAGAGGGGGAGCAGGCGGCCACACCAGCAGCCAAGCGCACCTCCCCCCCGGGGCCCACCATGATGCGCAGCAGCAGGCTCACCCCCCCTCCTGGCCCCTCAAGCTGCTTGGAGTCCCAAGCCTCAGCAGCCGGCCCCTCCCCCCTCGTGCCCCGCCCCTCAGGACCCCTCTGCGGCCCCAACACTGCCTGCACCACCAAACCCCACGCCTTGGGCCCTGCCCCCCTTGCTGGCTCCGCAGCGCCCGCCCCCGTCTGCAGCCCCTTCACCCACAGCCAGCTGGCCCATGATGTGGCAGGGGGTGGGGGGCTGGACGGTGGAGCCGTGGGTCAGCCTCACGCGCAGCGCAGCCTGCTGCTGGTGGCGGAGCGGCTGGTGGTGCGCGAGGGGCTGCTGGCGGGGGCTCTGGCGCATGACCCGGCACTGCTGCTGGCCTGGCCCCTGGTGAGCTGCGCTGCGCCGCCACCCCCCGCCTGCCTGCTGCTGCCCTGGCGCCCTGACCTGCCAGGGCCGGGGAGGCCGGCCAGCACCCGCCGCACATGCACTGCACACGCACAGCACGCTGCTCCACCCCACCCATGATGACCCTTCCTCTCCCCACACCACAACCTTTCTCCCCGCCGCTGCTGGCACCTGGCCACCTGTTGCTTGCCCTACGCCCCTGACCTGCTGCCCCCCTACCCTGCAGGTGAACCTCCTGGTTCAGCCGCCCCCCCCAGGACCCCCTGCAGACCAGTTGTGCCAGCTCTGCTGCTCCCCTGACCCTGACCCTGCAGCCCCCCCCCGCCCCCCCCAGCCCACTGACCCTGTGTGGTCCGCCCCCCCACCTGACCTGGGCTACTGGGTGCTGGAGCCAAGCAGCGTGTCGGCCCGCCTCCGCTGCTGCCAGCTCAGCCCCGGCGCTGACCTCAGCCTGCCTGGCCTGCGCCCTGCAGCCTCGCTGCCACGCTCCTACTCAGGCAACACCTCGTCCAGCCGCTCCAACCACTCGCCAGCTTCTCAACAGCTGCTTGGCGGTGTGAGCAGTCTGGGGCGCAGGGCTCTGGCTGCGGAGGGAGGAGGAGAGGCAAGCAGCAGCCCCACAGCCAGGGGGGCCACCCCCCAAGAGGGGCACAGCCGCCCCCCCCCAGTTGCCCGGCAGATCCTAACCCCGGCGAGCAGCAGCTGCCCCTCCGCCCCCTCTACAGCCACCCCCCTGCTGCCGCCACTGCCAGGGCCGCGACCCTCCCCGGCAACCTCTCGCCTGGAACTGGGCCGTCACAGCCCTGCAGCTTTGGCAGAGCGGGAGCAGCAGGGGGTGGCTGGGGCAGGGGTTGTGTTGCCCAGCAGCCGGGCCTGGTCCCTGGCCTCCATGCCGTCAGACGTGTCGCTGCTCATTGTGGGGGGTCAGGCCCTAGCGCACAACACCACGGCTCCCCTGACCAGCCGGGCGCACCGGGCCCACGCCCCCCTGGGTGAGCCGGCAGTGGACTCCGCCACCCCCCCCCTGCACCCCCTGCCTGCACCCACCCCCAGCCCAGCCGCTTCAGGGGGCCACCAAGTTGCAAGGGAGGGGCATGCAGGGGCCGGGGCAGCGGGGGCAGCCGGCCCTGACTGGCTGCCAGGGGCAGTGGAGGGTCTGTACCCCCGGCTGCTGCAGCTGCAACTCTTCCATTTGTCACCGGAGCTGACGGCCAGCTGGGGTTGGCTGCTCACGCCCGCAGTCACACCCAGCCTCAGCTGCCTCTCACTCCACACTGGGGCTGCAGGTGTGACCCTGCCAAACAGTGCCCTCACTGACTTGGTCACACTCACGAGTCTGAGAGTGACTGGACGGGGCATCTGGCTGCAACAGCCTCCCACGCCCCAACCCACCAACAGCTGCAGCAGCAGCCACAAGGGCAAGGCAGGTCATACCTCTGGGGTCACTGCAAGGAAGGGGTCACACTCCACCTCACTCTCACCCTGCATGCCCTTAACTGCCACACATTTGTCAGGCTTGACCCGGCTGACCCACCTGCACTATGAGGGCTGGGCTCAGGGACCCGGGCTGACGGTCTCCCGCACCCCCACCCCAGCCCCTGACCCCCACCCCTCCACCATCGCCCCCTCCACCTCGCCCCGGGCAACAGGCGCAGCCGTGTGGGGAGGACTGGGTGGGGCTGCAGGGTCTCCCTGGGCTGCGGCCGCTGGCCCGCTGCCTGCAGGAGCTGGTGCTGCATGTTGCGCCTGAGCAGCAGCTGGACTGCCTGGCGGGCCTCAGCGCCCTCACCAGCTTGACCCTCTCCGCCCAGCCCCCCCCACTAGCTGACTCCACTGTGGGGGGCGGGCAGCAGGCCGATGGTGGCAGGACGGCTTGGCGCCTGGGTAGCCTGCCTCGGCTGTCAAGGCTGTCCCTGGTTAGCAGGGGCCGCCCCTGGCTTGGCCTCCCCCTCAGCTTGGGTGTCAGTCCTGGAGGAAGCTGCGCAGAAGCTGAGGCTGGCGCTGGCGTGAACTGGGAGGCAGTTGGTGAGGTGGAGGCAGTGGCCAAGACACTGCCGGCGCTGCAGGAGGTGTTGGTGCGAGGGGCTGGCCTGGTGCTGCAGCTTCCTCCCAGCTACCAGCAAGGGGAGGGGGGAGGGGGTCAGGCACCAGGCCCCTGCCTGCCCCCTGCCCTGCCAGGAGCTGAGCTGCAGCTGGGGGGATCGCCGGGTGTTGAGGGTGTTGGGTGCGGGGGCGTGGACCAGGTGCTGGCCAGCCTGCAGGCCCAGGTGCTGGCGCCCCTCCTGCAGCGCTGCCCTGGCCTGCGCCGGGTGTGGGTGTCGCGGCTGGTGCTGCAGGTGCCGGGGGAGGAGGGGGAGGGGGAAGGGGAGGGGGGCCTGCGGCAGTGGCCAGACTCTTTAGACCCTTCAACTGCTGGGCAGGCGCCTGGTGGGGTGGTTGAGGTGGTTGAGGAGGAGGGAGAGGGGCTGGGTGGGGGGGCGGGCAGCAGCCTGGTGCTACTGGGGTCAGAGGTGGCTGCAGGGGCTGGGGGGCGCCAGGCTGGGGGTGTTGGCTGGCGGCTGCCCGCTGGGGGGCTGGACGGGGAGCCTGTGGCTGAGGGCAGTGAGTGGCTGGTTGAGGTGGAGGAGGGGGGGAGCCTGCGCTGCAGTGCTCTGTGGTAAGCGGGTGTGGGAGGAGGAGGAGAGGCAGGGCCAGGCTGCCGACCTCCCGCACTAGGAAGGTGTGTCTGAACGCGGCCTGCTGGTGCTGCTAGTGCTCATTAGTGCGCTGAACGTGGCATGACTGAAGATGATGTTGATTCAATGTTCTGGCGTGCATGCATCTGTCAGGTCAGGGTGTGAGCATAGGTGTGGTGCAATCCTGGCACTAGAGGTAGTTGACGGCGGTGGGTTTTGTTGTTGGCGTCGAGTGGCTGGCAGTTTTTGTTGTGTGCGATCTGGTTTGGTGGCAGGGTTCATCAGGTGTTGAGGATGGTGCACGAGACGAGAACTATCTGTAAGAGAGGGTGACACGCGCTTGTCCGCTGTCAGCTGCTCGTTTAGCCAAAGAGTCATACGGCTTGCTGCCGGTGTCAGCTGCTAGCGCAGAGAGAACTCGACGCGGCGTGCATTAAAACCACGAGGCATTGCTCACGCGACACTGACACGATCTCACGCCTCGCCGCCCCCTTCCAACCAGCTCCTACTCTACGCCACATCATCCGTGCTTGCGGCCCGCCCCCCCCCCGCCCTTTCTGTCGCCCTTGGAGCCGCCCTTCTTTCGCTTCTTGAAGCCGCGCCCCTTGGATTTGCTCTTCAAGCCCTTCGACGCGCTGTACGCGGCCCGGCCCGTCAAGCGCGCCCCACTGGCATCCATGTACACCTGCGAAGGCCACGGGACATGAACAGGCCTCCGGCGGCAGCCCCCGATGCCTCCAACCAGGCACCCTAGCGTTGCCCATAGTGCGGCTGGCTGTGCTGCCGTCCTACCCCCGCAGCTGCACCATTCGCAGCCTCTGCCCGCCTCACTGCCTGCCCACAGCTGTGCCTCCGCGCGCAGGGAGGCGCAGGCTGTTTGTGCAACCTGACTCAGGCCCAGCCCCACTCCAGCAGAGCGCACCTTAGCACCGTCCGCGTCAGTGTACCACCTGCCGCCGTCCGCCCCCCCTCCCACCCCCCCACCCCTCCGTTTGCCTGTAGCCGGCGTCTTGTGCCCCCCCTTGCCCCCCCGGCCCCCTGTGCCTAGCCACCCCTCCTCCTCCGCGCTCGCACCCAGCCGGCTGCCGCTGCCGCTTGGCCCCATGCTGCTGTTGTTGCGGGCCAGCAGGGCGGTGTGGGCCGCAGCTGCGTCGGCCGTGAACTGGGCGCAGTACAGCACATGCACCACCTGGCCGTTCCTGCAACCACAGGGGGGGGGGGGCGGGCCGCTGGCCTCAGGGGCTGCAGGGGGGCAGCAGCAACTCATGGCTGGGGGACAGCCAGGGGGGCCCCAGGCACCGGCACTGCAAGTGGCCTTCAAGCTCCTTGCCCTCTACCGCTCCTTCCCTCCCGCCGCCCTCTCTCCCCTCCAGGCCCCCCTAGCCGTCCCCCCCGCCCCCTGCGTCGCTACCAGCTCAGGCACCCTGGCCCAGGCCTGCCGCTCCCCGACAGAGCTGTCCGCAAGCAATGCTGTGCGCCCGCTGCCCCCCGACACACCAGCTCTTCCCCTCTCAGCTCCCTCCTCCCCTCCCTCCCTCCCTCCCTCCCTTCCACTCCGCCCCCCTCCTCCCCTGCCAGCTGAGGAGGCTGGCTGCCCCCCCGCCCTGTCGCCTACTGCCCTCCCTGCGCCGCACCCACCGCGGGTCCCTGCCGCTGCCCAGCGCCTCCACCGGCACGAAGTCCTGCAGCAGGCTCCACCAGGGCTGATGGGACCCAGGCTGGGCAGCGGCCGCCTCCCCTGAGGCCGCATAGCCCCCCCGGGCAGCAGCAGCAGAGGCAAGCACAGGCCCAGGGGGCGGGGGAGTGCTGCCCTGCCCATACCCCTGTGGCTGCTGGCCCTGCTGCTGCTGCTGGTGGTGGTGGCTGCTGCTGCTGCTGGCCTGGTCTGCTGCCCCTGCTGCCCATCTGCGCCTCCTCCTCCTCCTCCTCAGGGTCGTCCAGGAGGGTCACGGTGGGCACCCCGCGCGCGTTCAGGCTCACACTGAAGCTAGGAGCAGCGCAGCGCAGCTGGCTGGGCCCACCCCCCCTGACCTGATCCCCGCCCCCCCCAGGGGCCCCGGGCGCCCAGCTGAGGTGGTGGCACACCAGGCAGCCCCACGGCCCGACCCAGCCCGCCCCCCCCTAGCGCAGCCGCTCCCCCCTGTGCCCCTGCTGCCCGCATGCTGTGCTGCAGCCCTGTCTGAGCACCAGGCTGGCTGCCCACCCCCAGCTGTCTGCCCCCCCCCACGTGGCCCCTGCCCCCCTGCTGCTCGGCACTACTCAAGGAGTTCAGGGCTGAGGTCGGGGGGTGTGGGGGGGTGAGGGGCAGGGCGGGGAGGCCCCTGCTGCTGCTGCTGGCCAGGTGTTGGGGCGCAGAGGCCGCTGCAGCCCGGCGCTCTGCAGCAGCGGCCGCAGCGGCAGCAGCAGCGCTCTGAGGTCCGGGCCGCGCTGCAGCGGCCTGTGGCAGCGCTGCGCCCTCCCCGCCCCTCACACCACTGCTGACAGGTCTATTGCCAGCAGCAGCAGGAGGGGGGGTGGCTGCTGCGCCCCCCCTGCTGGCAGTGTGGGGCGCAAGGGGTGCCGGGTGAGGCCCAGTGCCGGTGGAGGTGTTGGAGCCGGCAGGCAGGCGGGGGGGGGCTGAGGCAGGGCAGTCTGCTGCTGGCTGTGGGGGCGGGGTGCGCAGGGGGGCCACCAGGCGTGCCGGGGGCTTGAAGAGCCTGCTGGAGGGGCAGGTGGGGCGCTGCCAGGCTGCTGTCGGCCCCCCCGTGGCCTGCTGCCAGGCCGCTGCCAGGCCCTGGCCGGTTTGGAGGTGCGGCAGCGCTGCTGTGCAGGCCCCCACCCTCAGCACCCAACCCAGCACCGGCAGCATCAGGGGGGGGCGCAGCAGCCCGCAGGGGGACCCCTGGCGCCTGCTGGCTGTGTGGAGGGGGTCCAGCGCTGGCTGCAGCCGGGTGGAGCGCTGTGTAGGCAGGGCCGCCGCCTGCCAGGGGCGTGAGAGGCGGCGGGGCAGCAGGGGGGCCCTCAGCTGAGGGGCTGGGGCCAGCGGCGGCCCTCCCCCCCGGCCTGCCCAGCAGCAGCAGCTGTCTGAGAGTGCAGGCAGCAGCGGTGCGGGCGGGGGGGGGAGCTGCAGCAGGGGGGGAGGAGGGGGGCAGGGCCGGGCCAGTGGCCAGCTGGGGTGTAGTCGCCTGCTGTGGGGGGACCCCACTGCCCGCCCCCGTGGCTACTGCCATCACCTGCGCCCCCTGCTGCCCCTCTGGGCCCCCCGTCAGGGTACTGGGGCCTGGGCCAGGGCCTGTAGGGGGGGAGTGCCTGGCCAGCTTCATGGCGGGCAGCAGCAGCCTGGGGCCAGCGTAGGCGCGGGCGGAGGCAGGGGAGCTGGCCCCCGCTACCCCTGTGGCCCCCCCCAGCCCACCGCCCTGCTGCCCCTGCCACCCCCCTTCCCCTGCTGCCCCGCACTGACCGCCCTCTTCATCATCTGAGATGATCACACGCCGCCTGCCCCGCTTGAGGCCCCCGCCGCTGCCGCCTGGCCCCCTACCGCCCCCCCCCTGCTGCCCCTCCGCCCAGTCCTGGTCGCTGCCCGCCTCCTCCCTGGCCAGGTCCCCAGCAGCCGGGGCGGGCGGGGGGCCGGGGGGGCAGCCGGTCTGTGGGGTGCAGCAGCTGATGGCTGGATGGTCCTCGCATGCCCCTGGGCTGGCTGCTGCTGCTGCTGCTGCCGGGTGCTGAGTGCAGGCAGGCAGGAGGGATTGAGCTGAGTTTGGCCCAGGCCCCCCCCTGCCCTGCCGCCAGGTTTGGTGAGCGCCCGCAGGCAGTCGTGACTGCTGCCATGCAGGGTGTCGACCCCCTGGCACTGCAGGCCTGGGGGGGGCCAGGGCACGGTGCGGGGCAGCACATTGCACACCTCCCTCAGCAGCCCACCAGGCGGGCTGTAGCCGCTCCTGCTGCCCACTGGACCCGGCTGATGTGCTGCAAGGGGGGCCGCTGGGGCCTGGGCTGGGCTGCGGGCGACTGCTGTCGGCCCTGGGGCCCCCCCTGAGCCCCCCTGCGGCACCCCTCCTAGCCGGCCCCCTGCTGACGGCCCCACCAGGCTGGAGGGGGGGGGGGGCGCAGCGCTGGGCCTTGCTGGGCTGCGGGATGGTGCCAAAGTGAGTGGCAGCAGCTGGAATTGAGGCAGTTGGCTCAGCTCCGTGTCACTGTCACCCTCCTCTTCCTCCTCCTCCTCCTCCTCCTCCTCCTCCTCTCCCTCCTCCTCCTCGCACACCCCTCCATGTCCCCCTCCTGCTGCCCCCTGGGCAAATGACGACTGAGCCACGGCGTCCCGCTGTCACTGTCTCGCCCTCTTGCTAGTTGCTGCTGCCCCTGCACCTGCCCCTGCTGCTGTTGGCAAGTTATCGCCGCCGCCTCAGCTGCTCCCACTGGCCCCTGATCCCCGGGCACTGGCTGTGCAGGCCGGCTTCCCAGCGCCAGGGTGAGCTGGTGAGGCATGTGGAGGGGGGGCAGGGGGGGCAGGAGCTGGAACTGGGGCACGTCATAGTCACCACTGCCACTGCTGTCCTCGATGGCTTGGCTGTCCACGGCACTGCCGCACTCGCTGCCGCTGTCAGTGCCCGGGATCACATCCACGGCGGCTGCAGCTGAAGCGGCAGGGAGGCCAGGGAGGGCAGCAGCAGTGCAGGGTGATGCGCTCTGCTGCCAACCCCGTGCTGCTGTGGCGAGTGTGACAGGTGCAGTGGTGGGTGGCAGCAGGTTGAACTGAGCAGGCTGGGTCTGCAGGTCTCCGTCAGACTCCTCGTCCTCGTCATCGCCATCAAACTCGCAGCTGGACTCCTGGCTGGTCATGGCCTGCAGGGAGGAGGAAGGAGGCGCTGGGCTGCATGCACCACCTCAGCTGTCCGCGTGACATGCAGTCGACATTTCGCAATTACCGCAACTAGCGGCGCTGACTTGACGATTTTGCAAGGTACACGCGCGCAGCTGTGGAGCTCTGGTTCATACTTTGAAATCAGCGCATGTCGGTACCCGCAAATGTCCGGATGACATGCTCCGACTAGGGTGCGCTAGGCTGGAGTACAGTTGAGTCTGCATGCTGTACCTTAGCTTCAAGGGCATTGAGCATGGTCAAACATCGAAAAACCGCTTGCTCAGCCGCTGGCATGCCTTCGTGTCCTGCTCTAGGGGCCGCCGCCTGCTCTCACCAATGAGTTGCAAGCTCAGCGCTGCGCTGGTGACCCTGTCCCATCATCTGCTGGCACAGCACACTCCAAGTTGTCGCCACATCCTGGTGGTATGCAACGGTCCTTGCTCCATCATTGTGTGGAAGCCAGTGAAGCCAGCCAGAGGGGCGCTTCATGCACAGGCAGGGTTGTGGCCCGCACTGCTGAGGTTACTCTAACTGACACCTTACGTGCTGCTGAAGCAGCGATGCGCAAGCCAACCTTCACTGCGCGTACAGGACGCTTCAGAACTTAGCAGGTGTCTCTGTGCCGTTGCTTGAGCTCAGGGGTGTACCCCTGGGGGCCTGGGCAGCCTGGGCAGCCCGAGGCCTGGGCTTGGGCTGGGTGGGCTTGGTGCGTTACTTGGAGGGTCTGGGGGTGGGCTACCTGGGGGTTACCTGGGCTATCTGGGGGTGGGCTACCTGGCTATGGGTAGGGGGTGGGTATGGGGGAGGGGAAGGGTGGCGGCCACTGAGGCGCCAGAGGATGGGCAGGATCAGTAGAAAGGAAGGGGACCCTAGGGGCCATGCAAGTGCCTACAGCGGCGGTAGGGTGCCTTAATGGGCCGGCACTGCTTGCGCTCGCTGCACTTGAGGCCTGGAGGTATCTGCGATGCCGGCATGGGCTGGAGGTGAAGGGCGAAGTGAAGGAAAGGAAGGCTGGGCTGCAGGGGTAGGGTGTGGCCCGGGTGGCAGTGTGGGGAGGAGGAGTAGGGTGGGTTGGCAAAGTGCTCTACAGAGTTGCCTGTAAAAATACCCAATCTGCAAGCAAACAAGCGGCATATGCAGCGACACAAGACTGCGGAACATCAGGCGCAGGAGAGCTCAGTCACAATGCGACGACAGGAGAAAACTGCGCGACGTTGCCAATCTCCCACACGCTAGTTTGGTGTGCCCCGGGCAAAGCCCTGGGCTGAAAGCCACGATGGACGTCCCATCAATGCCTGGCAGCGACTCTAGCCTGGGCGGCCTGCTCAACATGGCGCTGACAAAGCTGACCTTGCTGGAGGCCGATAATGCCGAGCTGCGCGCCGCGCTCCAGGGCACCGTGCAGATGGACGACGAGGAGCTGCAGCGGTGCGTGTGCAGCGGGCCTGTCGCTCTTGGCCGCTGGGCCCTGCTGCGCTGTCCTAGAGCGTGGAACCCTGTGCATGTGCAGGTTGTGGGGCATGGTGGACGAGCTGCAGCGCGCCAAGGCCGAGTCTGACGCGAGCCGGGTGCATGCTGAGAAGTGCCTGTGCGCCACGCAGCAGCACCTCGCTGCCCAGGAGCTGCAGCATGAACAGCTGCATCAGCAGCTATCCGAGCAGCAGTCCGCCTTGCAGGCAGCTGGCAGCAGCCATGCCTGCGCCCTGGCCTCTCTGCGCTGCGCCCTGGAGGCCCAGACTGCTGCCTCACAAGCGGCACAGCAGCAGCTGTGTCAGGCGGAGCAGCGCAGCCTGGCTGCAGAACAGGCACTGGCCGCAGCCCAGCAGCGGGTGGCTGCACTGGAGGTTGAGGTGCAGGAGGGGTTGCAGCGCGAGCAGCGGAGTGACACGCTCCTGCGGGAGCTGCAGGCTGCTCATGACAGCCAGGTGCGGCACACAGGGCACACAGGGCAGGGGGCCGGCCTAAGGGGTTCCTGCCTCCTGCCTTGGGTCAGGGTGGGGGGCAGCAGCAGCCAGGGAGCAGAGACCGCACTGCCCTGCCCCGCTCCTTGCCCCCCTCCAGCTGCCATCCCACCACATCCCTGCCCCCTGCCCCTGCTCTCCTGGCTGTTGCAGGTCACTGCCCTGAGCGAGGGGCTGGCTGCACAGCAGGCCAGTCTGGCGGCACGTGAGCGTGAGGTGGTGCGGGCGCAGGCGCAGGCTGTGCAGCACATGAGGGACCTGAGCGCCAGCCAGCAGCAGGCGGCCACATTAGCAGCGCAGCGCCTGGCGGCAGTGCAGGCAGTGGCAGATACGGCGGAGAGGGCGCGGGCCAAGGCTGTGCAGGTGAGGG
>JASKMD010000427.1:0-19892 GCA_030144725.1 Haematococcus lacustris
GCAAGCGATGTCATCCAGTAGCGCTGGCGGGAAGTCCAGCAGCCTAGTGGCAGGAGGGGGCGCCTTGCCGGCTGGGCTGTACCCATCTGTTGCTGAGGCACTGCCATCCACTGCGGCTTGATGCTGCATGTCCTGCTGGCTCATAGCTGGGACTGTCTGTTGACCTGCAGAGTGGGTGGAGCAACAAGGCTGTCAGGGTGTGAGGGGCGCCAGTAGCAGCAGCAGTGTATGATTGGCTGGGTGTGGGTGCGGGTACGCACTTTGTCTTCTCCTGTCTGCTCTCAGCCCAATTCTGTCAGCGATGCCCTGAAATGAGCCTGCAGAGCAAGAAGAGAGCAACAGCGTGGACCTCGGACATAAGCCAGTAGAACACAGCTGGCGAGAGACACTACTCGCTGGCTACTCCGACAGGCGCTGCAGATGACTTACGAGCGGTTGGTTGGGCAGGCCTGTGCCCCTATTAGTTGTGCGGCCCGATGTTACAGCCAGCTGGGTCACGCAACTTGCCGAGCAGGGTTATGCTAGCTACGCACAAAGCCGAGGGCGATGTGCTTAGGCTACACTGGCATTATCTACGGATAAGCCCGACTACAAATAGTGGCAGTTGCATTCAAAGCTTCCACACTCATATTGATCTGTTCGTCCTATCATGAAACCCTTCTGTTTGTTTTCACTCCTTGTGCTCCTCCACTATTCAGGATTGCTACTTGCACAACCAGTCACGCAAACCGTCGAGCAGATACTATCATGTATCGCCTAAGCGAAACCGGCATCGGTAAGACGTGTTCACCACACCCCAGCATCCAGCCAGCATCCAGCATCTAGCCAGCATCCAGCATCCCCCAGGCACCTGAGTGTTGACCTTCCTGACAGGGTCAGGTCACGTGAACAGCCCATCACCAATATCACCCTCAATTCACTAACTCTTGTGTGGCGCATCTGAGCTGCCCAGTGCTGAGAGAGCTGCCCAGTGCTGCCCGGCATGTACATAGCGGGGTAGGCCACAATGCTCCGCCACAGCTGATCACAGCAATCCTTTCCTTGCTCAGTGGACAGACAGCAGGTGGCAGGAGAGGGGTCAAGCAGGCAAGAGCTGTGGCATATGCCGCTAACGAGTCAAGACGCCATGGTGGGTTGCATGCATGCCGCTATGACAGTGGACATACATAAAGAAGCACAGCACTCAGCAATTCACCAAAGGTGCGATACAAAGTCACACCCACGACTGCTGGCACACCGTGCTGCCTCTCATTCCCTCGCCACCCCGCCTTTGCCTGGCTCCCGACACCACACCGGCCTTCCCTGCCGCTGCCGCCACCCCAGGCTGTGAGGGGCCAGGCTGGGCTGCCTGGGTGGCTGGGCTGCGTGGGTGTACTTAGGGGCGCCACACCAGGCCCTCACCACCACCACCACCCACCAGGCCAGCTAGGTAGCTCGACCGCATAGGTGGAGCCCCGACAGCCAGTGACACACACTGCAGCCATGCCACTGCAGGTGCTGTGTGGCCCCAGCCTGGCAGCTATGTGCAGTCAGTGCGGGTGTCAGCCTGGCTGACTGGCAGCAACACTGACCAGGCTACCCCAGGGGCTGGTTGCTGGCAGCAGTGAACACCCTCCTCCAGCACTGCTGCTCTGCTCTGACACTGCCCTTCGAGAGATCAGCCTGAGTCAGACCCTCTGCTGCTCTGCAGGGCGTCAGGCTTGAAGGATGAGTTGTAGGTGTTTGTGAAGGCAGAGGGCAACACACAGGGCTGAGGCTGAGAGCAGGGGCAGCTGGGTCAGAGCAGGCAGTGGGGAGGCAGTGAGGTCAGGCTAAGGCAAGCAGGCCCCGCTGCCACTGCCTGGCCAGCCAGGTCACCTGGTTAGTGCTGCACCTGGCTCAGGAGGAGGGGTGGGTGAGGAGGTAAGGGGCAGCACCAGGGGCCGACACCAGCAGCAGTGCAGGCAGTGCAGTGTCAGGCAGCAGCCGGCCACCCGCTATGCTAGGCCCCGGTAGCAGCCTAGTTACACCCTCAACTCAGTGTGGCACCCAGCAGGACAGTATATGGTCTCCAGCCGCTGCACCCTTACCTTAGTGTGGCTCCCGGCAGGACAGGGAGTGGTGGGCGCCAGGCAGCTGGTGTTGGGATGTCGTGACCACTGCCGCTCACAAGGTGCTGGGCCAGGGGATGGAGGCCAGGCAACAGGACACCTCCGTGCCAACATCCAGGCTGAGATGCTGAAGTCTAACATGATTGAACACATTGGTGGCTGCCCCTGGCACAGGCCGCTTGGACTGGGTGATGGTGGAGCCGGTGAGGTCCAGCTGCTGCAGCTGCAGGGACAGCTGTGGGTGGGAGAGCAGGGCAGCCAGACTACTGCAGGGGATCGAGTAGCCGTGGAGGGCTAGGGAGTTTAGGCCTGGGAGGCTATCTATCAAGTGCACGCTGGTGAGCTGGGTGGCTGCCAGCAGAGCGTCCAGCTGCTCCTGCCCATACAGTGTGACCCCAGGCAGCTGCAAGGTGTGCAGTCGGATAAGGCGCGCAGCACTTTAGACGGGTTGGTAAGGAAGCACTGCCTGGACACTGTCAGCACCTGCAGCTATGGCAGCAGGCCCAGTGCCGCTGCAAGGGATGTCAGGGTCGGGTAGAGCTGCATATGAGCTGTTGAACATGCAGCTGTGTCAGGTGCTGGGCCAGGGGCTGGAGGCCAGGCAACAAGACACCATGGAACAGACTGGCAAGACTGGGTGAGGCTGCTTGGGCTGGGTGATGGTGGAGCCGGTGAAATTGAGCTGCTGCAGCTGCAGGGTCAGCCGCCGAGCAGGCTGCCCAGGCCACTGCAGCGGATGGAGTAGCCGTGGAGGGGTCAGGGAGGTCAGGCGTGGGATGCTATCTATGAAGTGCTGTGCGAGGTCCATGCAGTCCAGCGGTAGGGCAACCTCAGTATCGGGGCTGATCAGCTTGCACAGGGGTCCAGCGGTAGGGCAACCTCGGTCTTCGCGGCTGCCCAGCCTTTTTGAAGACATCGGGCCATGTAGTGCCCGCCGCAGAGAGCGTGCGGCTGTCCCGAGATTAGCGCGAACCTCCGCGTCCTTCGCGGCTCTTCAGCAGCTGGTCGTATCAATGCTTGTTCAGCTGGATGCGGAGTGCTGTGCAGGAGATAGTTTGGGAGAAGGTGCGGCGGGAAGGGACAGCGCTTCGCCCGCAATGAGCTGCACGGTCGGCCACCAGTCCCGCAGGCAGGGGGGGGAGACTTACCCGCCGCTGGGTACGCCTCGGGAGGAGCGTTGAAAGGCTTAGGCCGCATGCTCGTAGTTGCCGCTGCCTGCAATGACGGACGTGGCAGGGTCGGCGCGCTTGGTGCAACAAGGAACAAATACACAATATCCTCTCATTGCCCAGAGACGCCACCATCACCCAGTGTGTCCGCATCATCACCACAATGCAATGGCACATCGGCCTTAGACACTGGTAACAGACATGTCACCATGGACATCACCATGTCATCACAGATGCCTTGCACACAAACCCGTAGCGGCAGCCTGTCTGGACCACAACACCATGTCCAGCCACTGCAGCCTCATCTTCAGCGACCGCAACAACCGCCACTACAACAACGGCAACCAACAGGTATGTCAGCAGGCAGGCAGGCTAAGGCTGGTGACTAGAGGTTGCGTTGATCACATCATCAGCAAGGCACACCCTGTTGGCAAACATGGTTGGTGCAAAGGCTGATGAGAAAGGGGTGCGCAGATCTTGTCACATCATCATCCAAAGCACACACTGCTGCTGGCACACATGGTGGGGGCCGCCCATGCGTCTGCATGCAAAGCATATGTGGCTGCTACTGCTCCTGACAGGTGTGCACACACTCGTGACTCATGCGCCCATGATGCATCCGTTGTGGTCAATGGCTCATCGCGGCTTAATGCCAATGTCCAGCGGCTTAATGCAAATGTCCAGCCTGCGTGCCCAGGGCTGCTCAGCCATGAGCTGCAGCGACTGGTGCATGGCTGAGCTTGTGCTCCCCTCCACGTGCTCGAAGACAACACTAGTGACGGTGGGCATGAGCTGCACCAGTTGGTGCCAGAACTCCAGGGAGGGGGTCACGCTGCCACTCTCAAACACGAGGTGAGAGCAGCCTTGGTACAGTGGTGCCAGTGTCACAACATCCACCGCGCCCACAATCATGCCGGACACGCACACCTTTCCCCGGCTGCAGTGGTTCAGTGCTTGCAGCACAGGCACCAGCTGCTGCAGCTCTACTTGCTGCTCTGCTGCTGTGTCCTTATCAGAACTGTACAGATGCAACTCCTTGATCCTCACTGGCACCTTGCAAGCCTGTGTCAGGTTGTGGACTGCAGCTGCCACCAGGTCGCGGTCGACACCTGTGTGAGCCCCTACATGAAGAGCCCCCAGCACCAGGGGCTGGGTGAGGGAGTGCAGAGGCAGGTAGGCAGCAGTGGCGCAGTCAACAGAGCGGAGGGAGTGCAGCGGTAGGTGTGCCACAGTGTAGCAACCAGCACAGCCAGTGAGCTCCAGCCGCTGCCAGCTGCAGGGCACATCTGCACGTGAGCTGGTCAGCCCCCCAAATGACTGAAGCTGGATGCTGGTAAGCTGGGTGGCTGCCAGCAGTGTGTCCAGGTCCTCCTGGTCCATAACTGCATCTGGCAGCTGCAGGGTGTGCAGCTGAGGCAACGTCCGCAGCAGCCAAGGCAGACCCCATGGGCAGTGACACCCAGGCATTGTCAGCACCTGCAGCTGTGCCAGGGGCTGCAGCGCTGCAGTGAAGTCGACAAGGATCCACTCCGCACCCTCCCGCTGATGGATGCACAGCTGTGTCAGGTGCTGGGACAATGGCTGCAGGTTGGGCAGAAGGGGCTCTTCACCAGCGACTGATTTGATCGGCAGGCTCAGCTGCTTGAGCTTGAATGCATGGAATAGGTTGTCCAGAGTGGCTGCCCCTGGCTCAGGCCGCTTGGGCTGGGTGATGGTGGTGCTGGTGAGGTCCAGCTGCTGCAGCTGAAGGGCCAGCGGCGGGTGGGACAACAGGGTGGCCAAGTTACTGCAGGGGATGGCATAGCCGTGGAGCGACAGGGAGGTAAGGCTTGGGAAGCTGCTCATTAAGCGCTGACCAAGGTCGTGGCTGCAGCTTAGACGCTTGAGAGTGCCGAGGGATGGGCCTGGGATGGTTCCTAGCTTGCAGGCTTCTACGGCTGCACAGCTGGCCAGCTTCTTCAGAACCTTGGTCACCAGCATGATGTACTGCCTGGTGTGTTGATCCTGCTGTTGCTCGAGAGTCAGGGCCAGCTTGCATGTCCTGGCTCGCAGGACTGCGTCGACGGGTGTGAGCAGCTGGAACTGAGAACGTCCAGAGAGGAACTGGTCGCAGCCCTGGCTGTTCAGCTGGATGTGGAGAGAGGGGGCGTGCGACAGGTTGGTGTTGGAAAATGCGCGGCGGTGAGCGACAGGGCTTCTCCAGCACCAAGCTGTAAGGCCCGGCGGGCGACGTCGTCCAGTAGCGCAGCAGGCAGTCCCATCAGGGACGTGCGAGGGACAAGTCTAAGAAGTGTCGGTGGTGCCTCGAAGGGCACGCTAACTGCGGATGCATCGCTGCGCCTGCTTTGCTCGGCCATGGCTGTTACAATGGGCAAATACTCCAAAGCAGAGCAGCAGCGGACGAGCTCATTTGATATCACATTTTCAAGCCTCGACTCGTCCGCAGCATTCACATGCGAATGAGATTGAACTGCCAGACCCCTTGCTCCAGTTCTCCCGACCTAGGTCGACCAAAAAAAACCTTTCCACCCCTCCCCAACGAGCGCTGACCTGGCGCTGAGTGAGGCTGAAGACAAATGGGAGCGCCTTTGCTGGGTGACCCACACCTCTACCACGACCCAGCTGTCCCCTGGTTACCACCGCTGAGCCTAAACACACAGCAAATCAGCCATCAGCCATCAGCCACACAGCAAACACACGCCACCATCAGCCACACAGCAAATCAGCCATCAGCCACAACAAACACAGCCCTGACAGTGGTACAGGATGCCATTCTGACCCCTGCGACAGGGCTACGGCCTTGGCATGACATGCATGCACTACTTGCATTTTCAATGCGTTGCATTGCAGTCCCGGCCCAGTCACATGCCTGGCTGTGGTGCTGGCTTGGCTTCAGCAGCCTTGCCGTTGCCCTTGCCTTTGCCTGTGCCCTTGTTGGGCTGGGTAGGCTCAACTGCCTGCTCAGCCTTGGTGCTCTTGCTGTCCTTGGCAGGTAGGGTAGTGCTGGGCCCAGACTCTGGCTGCTGGCTGTGAGGCTGCCTGGCTGCATGGGGGCTGTGGCAGGATGCAGGGTTGTGGGGGGGTACTACCGGGCACCACATCAGGCCCCGCACTGGCTGGTCACGCTGCTGGCTCCAAGCTGGGCGCAGCAGGCTGAGGTCTACCTGCCCTGCTGGAGGCTTCTAGTCTGCAGGCCTGGTGGGCTGCTCATGGTCCAGCTGCTCCTCACATGGCTGCTTGCCATTCACTGCTGAGCTGACCCGGGTGGTGCGGTGCTCATCCACCAGCACCACCCTGCCCCGCTGCTGGTCTGTGCCCCTGGGCCTGCACACCACCTTGCAGCAGGCCCGCAGCACCGCATCAGCACCCCAGACTCACCTGGTGCCGATGCCAGCTGCTGCAAAGAAGTCCACCAGCTGCTTGACACGCTTGTGGCGCTCCATGGACACCTCAGCCACCTCCTCCATCAACTGCAGTCATGCACACGAGGCACACAGGGTGGCTGGCATGGTGGCACCAGGTTGGGCATGGCAATGTCAACTACTCTTTCACTTCATGCCCAGTACACAGCCCACTCACCCACCCTCACCATCTTGAAGAACTGCTCTAGCCTCAGCCCTATCCTCGCCCACTTGAGGCACCTCCCACACCGCATCCCAGGTGGCCAGGGTGACGGTGATGTGCTGCCGATTGGCCTCCAGGGAGGTGCCGGCTGAGCTGGCTGCTGCCAGGTGCTAGAGGTTGGGCTGGATTGGTGCTAGCCATCGCTTGGTGTTGAGGCGGGCGTTGTTCAGGCCACTGGCCTGCCGCAACTAGACCTTGGTAAGCTTCCACCGGGCCAACTGATCTGCTTCCAGCTGGCCTGACGTCTCATCCCACACCCATGAGGCTGCACTGACTGCCTGGGTGACGTCGGGGTCGATGCCCACCCCAACCTGTGTGGGTGGATCAAACACACAACTCTCGTTGCTCAGCTAGGGCCTTGCTAATGTGTGGGAGTTTCACCACAGGTGCCAGTGCTCTTAATCCTGGGTGGGTGGTGCTCCTGGGTGTGCCTGCTGCTGGGGGTGGGGAAGGATGGCTGGAGAGGGCGCGTGTGTAGTGCACACACACGCTGACTCGTCTGTCTATCCACTGTTCTGTCAACTGCAGATCATGGTTGGCCAGCTTGCCTGTGTCCACATCCTCACAAACTCAAACCCCTCATGTCCATGGAGGCTGTGTGGTGTAGCCGGAGGCACTGGAGTCTTCCCAAGCTAGGATGCATGGTGCAACATATCACCGGTTACACCGCCCCTACACCCAGCCCATCGCCCTCATTGACACACATGTAAGAGTCTAGGGGGCCCCGACCCTGACAGCTTGCTCCAGCAATGCAGCCCAGCCACTGCCAACGCTTGCAACATAAGCGCTCATGACTCCATGCATGCAAGCCGCAGTGACTCATACATTGCCGTGGCGCATGCAAGTCAGTCAGCGCAGGCACGCTGCTGGCCTTGCCTTCCTGCCCTCCCACACGCCTCATCACACTGACCTGGCTGCAGGTGGCTGCTGGCTCACTACCGCCTGCCATGATCCAGCACCGCCAACATGCTCAGCGCCAGTGCAGTGACCTAGCCACAGCCACTGGCACTGAGCACCAAACACTGCCTTGATGCGGCCCAGTTGAGAAGGGCTGTTGAACAACATGTCCCTGTCCAGGCAGCATGCAGGCAACGGCCGCCCTGCAGCACTGACCTTGATGTCCAGCCACCTGGCCCAGGGCTGCTCAGCCATCAATCGCAATGACTCACACACGGCCACCAGGTAGCAGCACCTGCCACAGACCAGAAAGTGACCTGCCGCACTGCAGGCATGAGCTGCACCAGCTGCTGCAAGACGTCTAGCAAGGCTCAGGCGCTGCCACCAAGACACTGAGCGGGTGCAGGCCTGGCACAATGTAGCCAATGCCGGGAAACAGGCTGCGCTGGCAGCAAACAGATAGCTGACTGCAACCATGTCTCAAGTCCAGGCTGCGGGGCCCAGGGCCAGCGGTGGGTGGGTGAGCAGGCTGGCCAGGTCACTAGATGGCCTGTCCCCTACCCTCCGACAGCTGCTCCAGCTTGGTGTCAAACTGCCAAGCAGGGCGTACGGGCAGCAGATCTGAAGGGCGCAGGGCAGCAGGTCGGCGGGGCAGCAGTTCGGCAAGCCAGCAGGGCAGTAGGGTAGTAGTGTGGCCTTAGTAAATGGGCTGGGGAGAGTTGAGTGTGGAGACAGCCGACAATGCATTGTCCTGCAGGCCAAGCAACTCATCAGCAGGACCAGGACTGTGTTTAAGGATGGGCAAGGTGCAGGTGGGCAGGCTGCAGTGCAAGCCCCTCCCACACCCCCTGACCCACCCTGCTGCTCCAGGCATGGCCTGCATGAGGGCAGAGAGCAGACCAGGCACCCCGCAAAGTAGACAAGGCATCTCCCTGCAGCATACCCACAGTGGAAAGGTGTGGTCAGGCAGCTTGGGGACTTGTGCAGCAGGCTGGTGAGGCCCTGCGTCAGGCTACACTGGGTCAGGCCATGCCAATTACACTGTGCAGAGGTGGATGGTGCAATTGTGAACTTTGGACAGTAAGGTCACCCGGGAGGGCAACACGCAACAACACTGTAGCAGCACAGGGGCTGGCCTCACCCTAACCCTAGCTGTGAATGGGGTCAGCAATCCTGACAGGGATCAGGGACAGCACTGTAGTAGCAGAATAGCTGTGCCGGCCTTACCCTAGCCCTGGCTGTGCTGGCTGGTCACAAACTGTTGAACGGAAGTGCAACTGAGCAGCCATCCCTCTCCTTGTCTTACATCCTATTCACGGTCTATCAGGCCATCATGACAGCCATTGCTCCCAAGCAGCAGCAGCAGCAGCAGCAGGCTGTGGCGTTGAGTGGCGGTGGCCGAGCGAGTGTCCCCTTCATGAAGCCATGTGCCTTCACAATGCGTGTCTTATCTTGTCTAGGGTTCTCCCCATGCAACCTCCCAGCCATTGTCACATCAGCCTCAACACCCGAAAACCCAGTCTTAGCTACAACACCGACCTTGCCTGGCCACTGCTGTCACGCATACTGTCAGGGCAGGCTCATCGTGTGTGGTTGCAAAGCTACTGTCATCAAGGACGAGGCAAGTGTCAAAGTTGTCTAGTCTGGTTGAGCCACGCATGGCTTGCTGGTGTCATCGCTCCTGGGCCTTTCAGCTTGACAACAGTCAACACTGTGGCATGCATGAAACATCACAACTCATCAAGGCCCTGCCAACCCCTGCCAGTGGCCAAACCAATCACCAACCATTGACCATGCTCACTTTGATTATGCCATCCTTCACCCAGCTGCCTGCCTGCCAACATGAAGGCAGATCAGAGGCAGTGACGGTGTATTTGTGACGTACTGTGACATGCAGCCACCGTGCCCAGGGCTGCTGAGCCATGAGCTGCAGCGACTCATGCATGGCTGGGCAATAGCATTCCTTTACATTTAAAGAATGTGACCTCGTGCACAGCAGGCATGAGCTGCACCAGCTGGCGCCAGAACTCCAGTGAGGGGTCCAGGCTGCCGCCATACAACGTGAGGTGGGTGCAGCCCGTACACAATGGAGCCAGTGCCAGGACATCAGCGGCTGTGACTTCATGCAGGCCACGGACCAGCACCTTGCCCTCGCAGCAACATTGCACTGGTTGCAGCAGAGCTACCAGCTGCGCCATGGCCACCCTCTGCTGCTGTAGGAGTGCTGGGCTGATGACGCTTGCGCTTGTCCTCTCATCATCATCATCATCAAACATATCGCCGCAGCACTGATAAACCAGCGAATCCAGCGAAACCAGCTGCGCCAAGTCCATCCTCTGCTGCTGTAGGAGCGCAAGGCTTAGCTCAGAGCTCCTCAATCTTAGCTGCACCTCCTTGATCTGCACTGGCACCTTGCACGCATGTGCCAGGCGTTGGAGTGCCATTGCCATGTCAGGGTCTGAGATGTCCCGCACACTGATGTACAGTAGCCCCAACACTATAGGCTGGGAGAGGGAGTGCAGGGGCAGGTACGTGATTGCCTTCCTGTCAATTATCCCAAGCAGCTCCAGCCGCTGCCAGCTGCAAGGCGCATCTGCATATGAGGTGTCCAAATTCTCAACTGTGGCCAGCTGGAGGCTTGTAAGTTGGGTGGCTGCCAGGAGTGCGTCGAGCTCCTGTGTGCCCTTGATGCTGGTTCTTGGCAGCTGCAGGGTGTGGAGCTGAGGCAGCGCTTGCAGCAGCTCAGTCAGGCCCTCCAGGTCATGAAGGTAGGATATAGTGAGCACCTGCAGCTGAGCCAGAGGTTGCAAGTACTCCATGAAGAAGCCCATGACACACTGGTTGAGATGCAGCTGGGTCAGGTGTTGCGCCAGGGGCTGAAAGTCAGGCAGCGGTGGTGTGCCAGGCTGTACGGGGTGTTGGGCATCTATGCTGAGCTGCCTAAGATGCAGACCCTGAAACAGAGTGCTCACTCCTCCAGGCGCATCACCACCCAGGATGCTGGTATTGCTGAAGTGTAGCTGCTGCAGCTGTCGAGCCAGCGGTGGGTGGGAGAGCAGGCTGGCTAGTGCATCGCTTGGGACACTAAGCCCCTCCATGGTCAGGGCAGTCAGGCTGGGGAAGCTGTCCAGCAGGTGTTGGGCAAGGCCAGGTGGGCAGTGCATATATTTGGGATAGTCATCAAATGGTGCCCCGCCGCTGACCAACTTGCAGACCTCCACTGCTGCACACTTGTCCAGCTTTGTCAGGGCATGGGCCAGCAGGTCAGTGTAATCTTGGGTGTACTCTGTCTGCGGCAGCTGCAACGTGGGAGCCAACTGCTTCCTGTAGCAACAGCTGTCCTCTGTCTCTGGCTGCCACAAAGTCAGTGTCAGCTTGCTTGTCCTCGCTTGCAGGGCTGCAACAACTTGGGGCGTGAGCAGCTGGTCGCAGCACTGCCTGCCCAGCTGGATGCGCAAGGCTGGGACATGCAGCAGGCGGGCCAGGGAGAAGGCATGGCAGGTCAGGTGCAGCTGGGTCCTAGCCCCAAGCTGCATGACCCGGCAAGCGATGTCATCCAGCAGCGCTGGCGGGAGGTCCAGTAGCCTAGTGGCAGGAGGGGGCGCCTCGCCGGCTGGGCTGTACCCATCTGTTGCTGAGGCACCGCCATCCACTGCGGCTTTATGTCGCATGTCACTCTGGCTCATAGCTGGGACTGTCTGTTGACCTGCAGAGTGGGTGGAGCAACAAGGCTGCCAGGGTGTGAGGGGCGCCAGCAGCAGCAGCAGCGTGTGATTGGGTGGGTGAGTGGGTGCGCGTACGCACCTGGCTGCGCCTGGCTGCTCTCAGCTCACTTCTGTCGGCGATGCCTTCAAATAGGCCTGCAGACCAGAAAGAGAGCAGCAGCGTGGACCTTGGACATAAGCCAGTAGATCACAGCTGGCGAGATGCACTACTCGCTGGTTGTTCCCACAAGCGCTTCCGATGACTTACGAGCGATTCGACTTGTGCGGCCCGATGTTGCAGCCGATATCAGTTTCGTCTTTCGCGGCCCGATGTTAAAGCGCAAGTACAGCTGAACAAGGCAAGTTGCCGAGCAAAACCATATCAGCTTCGCACCAAACCGAGGGCGATGCGCATAGGGTTCTTCCCATGCAACCCTATTCAGCCCCCCCCCACCCCCCACCAGAGTGGGAATGTGTGAGAGGGGGCAAATGTTTCTTCAAACAGCGCTTCTGCCCTTGGTCCTTCTTATCAGTCCTTTATTTCTCCTCTTTTTTCTACATGCTTTGTGTAACTCGGGGGTATAACCCTCCAGCCAGGGCATGCACAGCCTTGGAGCAGTGAGCTCCCCCCTGGCTGCAGCCCAGCACCAGCTCCAGCACCCTTCAGCCTGGCCAGCTGCCCCCGCTTCCCTCCAGCCAGCCCCCTTCAGCCTCTAGAGCAGGAGCCTGCAAGGGTCCCTGACGGTCTGTTGATGTAGGCAGGCAGGCACTGACACAATGGCAGGATAGGGGAGCGGGGGCAGCGTCAGCCTAAAGACTGCCTGCAACTGCCTCCCACTGCCTGGCCATCCAGGTCACCTGTCAGGGTCAGGGCTGCAGCTGGGTCAAGAGGAGGTGTGGGTCAGGAGGTAGGGGGCAGCACCAGGGGGCGGCGCCAGCAGCGGCCCAGACGGAGCTGTCAGGCAGCAGCCTGAGTCAGACCCTCTGCTGCTCTGGAGGGCGGTGGGCTTGAAGGATGAGTCATAGGTGTTTGTGGAGGCCGAGGGCAACACACAGGGCTGAGGCTGAGAGCAGTGGCAGCTGGGCTAGAGCAGGCAGTGGGGAGGTGATGTCATGATGCCACTAAAGCAACAAGCACATGACTGCGTCCAGGTGTTGCTGTGCCACTATCATCGCCCTGCCAGGCTTATCTAAGACACAGTAGTAACCATGCTACTCTGCCTGGGGCAGGGAGGGCAGGGCAGCAGGGTGGGAGGAGTTAATAGGCTAGGGTGGAAACAGTCCACAATAGGTTGACTTGCAAGCCAAGCAACCCACGAGTAGAACCAGATTGGGCATGGGAGGAAGTGTTATGTCGCATGCAAGCCGCAGTGACCCATACATGGCTGTCACCCGCACGCTGCTGGCCTTGCCTTCCTGCCCTCCCACACGCCTCATCACACTGACCTGGCTGCAGGTGGCTGCTGGCTCACTACCGCCTGCCATGATCCGGCACCACAACATGCGTAAGAGACGTCATCTACACCAATGCAGAGGCGCTGCACTTTGTGGGGCTGGTCAGGGAGTGCAGCGGCAGGCAGGCGGCAGAGGTCCAGTCCATGATGCGTGTCACGCACCCCTGCTGCCTGCTGCAAGGCGCATCTTCACATGGGACGTCCAACCCCTACAGTATGCCGCACTGGACGCTGGTGAGCCGCATTGCAGCCACCAAGGTGTCCAGTGGAGCCCCTGGCTGCTGCAGGGTGAGGAGCCTGGGCAGCGCTGTCAGCAGCTCAGTCAAACCCTGCAGTACGCCGCTGCTGCACACACACAGCTCTCTCAGGATGAGCCAGCTGTTGTGATGACACTGTGAGGAAGCTCAAAGTGTGTGTTGGGGGCATGGCATCATGCAGACTCAAGTGCGTCAGGTGCTGCGCCAAAGGCTGCAGGGAGGGAGACAGCACCACCTCTTCGCCACCGTCTTTGTCACTGTCACAATAAAACAAGGTCAGCTGGTTCAATCAAGCACCTTGAAAGAGGTTGCCCATGCCCCACCCTCCAGCTGCTGAAGGATGGTGGTGCCAGTCAGGTCGAGCTGCTGCAGCTGCAGCGACAGATGCGGGTGGGCGAGCATGCCAGTTCAGGTGAGGTCTAGCTGCTGCAGCTGCAGGGCAGGCTGGCAAGGCTACTGCAGGTGACGGACTAGCCATGAAGGCCCAGGGAGAAAAGGCTGGAGTACCGACGGCAAGTCAGCTTAAATGGCATCCACTGCCACACAACTGCCAAGATGTGCCAGGACGAATACAAGCGCCCCAATAAGCTGCCGGATGTTTGAGGCTATGCGTCTGTGTCTCCGTGTCTGTGGCTATGTGGCGGCAGCAGGCGGGCCTGGGAGAAGGCGCAGTAGCAGTGGTAGTAGTAGCAGCAGTAGCAGTAGCAGTAGTAGCAGGGCGACAGCAGTAGTAGCAGCAGTGTATGATTGGCTGGATGTGGGTGCGGGTACGTACTGACCTGGCTGCTCCTGGCTGCTCTCGGCTCACTGCAACGCTCTGTGCTACCGGCTGTGGGCGTATGAAGCGGATGAAGAGCAGCAGGATGCTCCTCAGGCCCTGGTCAGTAGAGCAAAGTTGGCGGTGATCAAGTTGTCCAGGTGGGCCCTACACAACGCCGGGCAGGGTTGCGCTTGCTTTGCACAAAGCCGAGGGCGACGTGCCTAGGTGACACTGGCATCAACGGTGGATGAGCCTGACAGCCATGGTGGTCATGGAATTTAAAGCTTGCAGTCGCATGCTGTGGACATGTCGGCACGCCCAGACTGACATACACGATCTTGATCACCCTGATATGACACTGCTACTGACTGTAAAAGTATTGAGTCACGGTGATGGTCTCGCCATCTAGCCACCGCCACTGTGTTGTAGTGCGGGTGGGGCGGCAGAGAAGCAGGGTGGCAGAGCAGCAGGGCAGCAGGGCAGCAGGGCAGCAGGGCAGCAGGGCAGCAGGGTGGCAGGGCGGCAGGGCGGCAGGGCGGCAGGGCAGCAGGGCAGCAGGGCGGCAGGGCGGCAGGGCGGCAGGGCAGCAGGGCAGCAGGGCAGCAGGGCAGCAGGGCGGCAGGGCAGCAGGGCGGCAGGGCAGCAGGGCAGCAGGGCAGCAGGGCGGCAGGGCGGCAGGGCAGCAGGGCAGCAGGGCGGCAGGGCAGCAGGGCAGCAGGGCAGCAGGGCAGCAGGGCAGCAGGGCAGCAGGGCGGCAGGGCGGCAGGGCGGCAGGGCAGCAGGGCAGCAGGGCGGCAGGGCAGCAGGGCAGCAGGGCAGCAGGGCAGCAGGGCAGCAGGGCAGCAGGGCAGCAGGGCGGCAGGGCAGCAGGGCGGCAGGGCGGCAGGGCGGCAGGGCAGCAGGGCAGCAGGGCAGCAGGGCGGCAGGGCGGCAGGGCGGCAGGGCAGCAGGGCAGCAGGGCAGCAGGGCAGCAGGGCAGCAGGGCAGCAGGGCAGCAGGGCAGCAGGGCAGCAGGGCAGCAGGGCAGCAGGGCGGCAGGGCGGCAGGGCAGCAGGGCAGCAGGGCAGCAGGGCAGCAGGGCAGCAGGGCAGCAGGGCGGCAGGGCAGCAGGGCGGCAGGGCGGCAGGGCGGCAGGGCAGCAGGGCAGCAGGGCAGCAGGGCGGCAGGGCAGCAGGGCAGCAGGGCAGCAGGGCAGCAGGGCGGCAGGGCGGCAGGGCGGCAGGGCAGCAGGGCAGCAGGGCAGCAGGGCAGCAGGGCAGCAGGGCAGCAGGGCAGCAGGGCAGCAGGGCAGCAGGGCAGCAGGGCAGCAGGGCAGCAGGGCAGCAGGGCAGCAGGGCAGCAGGGCAGCAGGACAGCAGGGCGGCAGGGCAGCAGGGCGGCAGGGCGGCAGGGCATCAGGGCATCAGGGCAGCAGGACAGCAGGGCAGCAGGGCGGCAGGGCATCAGGGCATCAGGGCATCATGACAGCTGCTACTGCCACCCACCATGCTGCAGCAGGCTGTTGTGAACTGGGTTGTAGCGCAAGCTGCAGTGGCAAGTGGTGGCATGGGGGCTGCTAGCCGCTGGTCAGCACCACCTTCTTTTGCCACCACTGCGGCCAGACCCTGCTGCCGTGCTCAGCGCTGCCCCTGCTGTGACGGTAGCTGGGTCTGCTCCGAGGCAGTTTGGTGGAGGCTGCCGGGTGCAGCACAGCGGGCGCAGAAGCCGGCCAGCGCCCACATGACCTCAAGGCAAACACATTGCCCGCACCCACCCCACCGCTCCTCCACCAGCACTTCCTGACAGCAGCCGCCACCAACACGTATGTAAGCCCACGCCCAGCAAGTGCTGTGTGGCCCCAGCCTGGCAGCTATGTGCAGGCAGTGCGGGTGTCAGCCTGGCTGACTGCCAGCGGCACTGACCAGGCTACCACCCTCCTCCTGCACTGCTGATCTGCTCTGACACTGCCCTCTGAAGCAGCAGCCTGATTCAGCTGCTCTGATGATCAGCTGCTAAACATGGCAAGGGGATGACCCCACTTCAGGGCATGCGCAGCATTGGAGCAGTGAGCTCACCCCTGGTTGCAGCCCAGCACCAGCTCCAGCACCCTTCAGCCTGGCCAGCTGCCCCCGCCTCCCTCCCGCCAGCCCCCTCCAGCCAGTAGGGCAGCAGCCTGCCAGGGTACTTCCCTCCAGGCTGCCAGGGGCCTTCCCTCCAGCCAGCCCCCTTAAGCCTTAAGCCTTAAGCCTTAAACGGGGGCAGAGTCAGCCTCAAGACTGCCTCCCACTGCCTGGCCATCCAGGTCACCTGTCAGGGTCAGGGCTGCAAGTGGCTCAGGAGGGGTTGGTCAGGAGGTAGGGGGCAGCACCAGGGGCTGGCACCAGCAGCAGCGCAGGCAGAGCTGCCAGGCAGCAGCCGGCCACCAGGCAGCCCTGAAGCTGGCTGGCAGCAAGGCAGTGGGACACACAATAACACTAAAGCAGCGGAGTCACTGCGGCGGCCTTACTCTAACCACAGCTGTGCTGGCTGGTCACAACTGTGAAAGGGAATGAAGAGCACCTGAACAATCATCCCACCTCTTGTGTTACCTCCTATCCCCCGCCCAGCAGACTGTCATGACAGCCATTGCTCCCTAGCAGCAGCAGCAGCAGGCTGTGGCGTTGCATGCGCTGTGGCCGAGCTATCACACCCTTCATGGAGCAGGCGCCTTCACAATGCGTGTCTCATGTTCTCTCACTTTCTTCCCATGCAACCCCCCAGCCATTGTCACATCAACCTCAACACCTGGAAACTCAGTTTTAGCTACAACACCGACCTTGCCTGGCCACCACTGTCACGCATGATGTCAGGGCAGGCTCAACGTGTGTGGTGACAAAGTTATTGGAGAATGCAAGCGTCAAAGTTGTCTAGTCTGGACCAGCCACGCAGGTCCTGTTGCTGTCATCGCTCATGGGTGTACCAGAATGACAACAGTCCATGCAATGGCCTGCATGAAAAGGGCCCAGCCAAGAACTGTCATTCGCCGAATTAATCAGCAACCATCATTCATCTGTCAAACTCACTTTGAATATGTTATCCTTCACCCAGCTGCCAGTCTGCCAACATGAAGGCAGCTCAGAGTCGGTGATGTCGTCATGGATTGTGATATCCAGCCACCGTGCCCAGGGCTGCTCAGCCATGAGCTGCAGCGACTCATGCATGGCTGCAGAGACACATCCCCCTACACGCATGAAGGTGACCTTCTGCACAGCGGGCATGAGCTGCACCAGCTGGTACCAGAACCCCAGTGAGGGCTCCATGCTGCCGTCCTCCAGCTCAAAGTGGGTGCAGTACCGGCACAACGGAGCCAGTGCCACAACATCAGCGGCTGTGATTTCATGCAGGCCATGGACCTTCACCTTGCCGATGAAGCAGCACTGCATCGATTGCAGCAAAGCTACCAGCTGTGCCAAGTCCACCCTCTCCTGCTGTAGGGATGGTCCTGGTCCCCCTCTTGCATCCTCCTCCTCCTCCTTCTCCTCCTCCTCCTCCTCCTCATCAACATCATCATCATCATCATCATCATCATCATCCTCTCTACGCATGTACAACATCAGCTCCGTGACTTGCATTGCCACCTTGCACGCATGGGCCAGGCGGTGGATTTCCGCTGCCAGCTCAGGGTCTGGGATGTCCTCCACACAGATTACCAGATGTCCCAGCACAAGAGGCTGGGAGAGGGAGTGAAGGGGCAGGTACGCGATTGCCGTCCATTGATTAGTCTCAGTCAGCTCCAGCCGCTGCCAGCTGCAGGGCGCATCAGCATATGAGGTATCCAACTCTCCAATCTCGCACAGTTGGAGGCTTGTGATCTGGGTGGCTGCCAGGAGTGTGTCGAGCTGCTGCTGGCCCCAGACTGCTGTGTCAGGCAGCTGCAGGGTGTGGAGGTGAGGCAGCGCTTGCAGCAGCTCAGCCAGGCCCTCCAACTGCTCAATGTGGGTTATAGTGAGCACCTGAAGCTGAGCCAGAGGCTGCAAGTACTCTGCAAGGAACCTGAAACCCTCATTATCCTCATAGTACTTGAGGTGAAGCTGGGTCAGGTGTTGCGCCAGCGGCAGAAAGCTAGGCAACAGTGGTTCAGTGATGCGTCCAGGCTGTTCTTGGTATATGCCTTCTATGCTGAGCTGCTTCAACTGCAGACCCTGGAACAGAGTGCCCACTGCTCCAGGCTCATCACGATCCTGGCATAAGGTTCTTGCGATGTCTAGCTGCTGCAGCTGCAGGGCCAGGGGCGGGTGGGAGAGCAGGCTGGCTAGCGCATTGCTTGAGACACAGAGCCTACGCAGGGTCAGGGCAGTCAGGCTGGGGAAGCTGTCCAGCAGCTGCTGCGCAAGGCCAGGTGAGCAGTGCAGATGTCTGTGCTGGTCAGGGTGATATTTCCCAAGGCTGACCAACCTGCAGACCTCCACTGCTGCACAGTTCTCCAGCTTTGCCAGGGCATGGGCCAGCAGGTCGGTGTAGCACTTGCTGTCCACTGTCTCTGGCTGCCACAAGGTGAGAGCCAACTTGCTTGTCCTCGCTTGCAGGGCTGCAACAACTCGGGGCGTGAGCAGCTGGTCGCAGCACTGCCTGCCCAGCTGGATGAGCAAGGCTGGGACGTGCAGCAGGTGGGCCTGGGAGAAGGCGCGGCAGGTCAGGGGCAGCAGGCTCCTGGCCCCAAGCTGCATGACCCGGCAGGCGATGTCATCCAGCAGCGCTGGCGGGAGGTCCAGCAGCCTAGTGGCAGGAGGGGGCGCCTGGCCGGCTGGGCTGTACCCATATGTTGCCGAGGCACCACCATGCACTGCGGCTTGATGTTGCATGTTACGCTCGGTCATAGCTGGGGCTGCCTGTTGACCTGCAGAGTGGGTGGAGCAACAAGGCTGTCAGGGTGTGAGGGGCACCAGTAACAGCAGCAGCGTATGATTGGCTGGGTGTGGGTGCGGGTACGCACCTGGCTGCGCCGGGATGCTCTCAGCTCAGTTCTGTCGGCGATGCTTTCGAATAAGCCTGCAGAGCAGATAGAGGGCAGCAGCGTGGACCTTGGACATAAGCCAGTCGATCATAGCTGGCGAGAAACACTACTCGCTGGCTATTCCCACAGGCGCTCCCGATGACTTACGAGCGATTCGACTTGTGCGGCCCGCTGTTACAGCCGATATCAGTTTCGTCGTTCGCGGCCCGATGTTAAAGCGCAAGCACAGCTGAACGAGGCAAGTCGCCGAGCAGAACCATATTAGCTTCGCACGAAACCGAGGGTGATGCGCATAGCGCTCCTCCCACGCAACCCTTTTCAGCCCCCCCCCACCCCCCACCAGAGTGGGAATGTGTGAGAGGGGGCAAATGTTTCCTTCTTCAAGCCTTGTGTTGTTCGGTGGTAGAACCCTCCAGCCAGGGCATGCGCAGCATTGAAGCAGCGAGCTCACCCCTGGCTGCAGCCCAACACCAGCTCCAGCAACCTTCAGTCTGGCCAGCTGTCCCCGCCTCCCTCCAGCCTGACCCCTTCAGCCTCTAGAGCAGGAGCCTGCAAGGGTCCCTGACGGTCTGTTGATGCAGGCAGGCAGGCACTGACACAATGGCAGGATAGGGGAGCGGGGGCAGCGTCAGCCTAGAGACTGCCTGCCACTGCCTCCCACTGCCTGGCCATACAGGTTACCTGTCAGAGCTGAAGAGGAGGGCTGGGTCAGGAGGTGACAGGCAGCACCAGGGGCGGCGCCTGCAGCGGCCCAGACGGAGCTGCTCTGCTCTGACACAGCCCTCAAACAGAGCAGCCTGAGTCAGACCCTCTGTTGCTCTGAAGGGCGGCGGGCTTCAGGACGAGTCATAGGTGTTTGTGGAGGCAGAGGGCAACACACAGGGCTGAGGCTGAGAGCAGTGGCAGCTGGGTCAGAGGAGTCAGTGGTGAGTCTCTGAGGTCAGGCTGAGGCACGCAGGCTGGTG
>JASKMD010000428.1:0-13127 GCA_030144725.1 Haematococcus lacustris
GGCTGGGCTGGGCTGGGCTGGGCTGGGCTGGGCTGGGCTGGGCTGGGCTGGGCTGGGCTGGGCTGGGCTGGGCTGGGCTGGGCTGGGCTGGGCTGGGCTGGGCTGGGCTGGGCTGGGCTGGGCTGGGCTGGGCTGGGCTGGGCTGGGCTGGGCTGGGCTGGGCTGGGCTGGGCTGGGCTGGGCTGGGCTGGGCTGGGCTGGGCTGGGCTGGGCTGGGCTTTTAGCTCTGGATTTGTCGTATTTATCACACGATCCTCATCATTACAGTCTATTCCTGCTCCTGTTGTTGCCACCACCCCTGCCCTGCCCCTGCTGGTACCATAGCTTGCTGCTCGCCCCTTCATGGTGGTTGCTGTACGGCCACCTGATGTCAGGATGAGGACAATCTGGCGGTACACCAGTTCCAGCTGCTGCTGCAGCACCAGCACCGGCTCCCCCAGAGTGGATGTGGCCACGAAGTACAGCGCACCCCGCGACATGAATACGATGAGCAGGGGGCCGGCTATGACGTGGTGGAGGCTGTCCCCCTGATCCTCTATCACGCCCACCAGGGCTGCCACCAGGGCTGCCAGACCAGCCAGGGAGTTGGCATCTCCATGGTAGCTGTAGATGGGCTTGCCAGACGAGGTCAGCACTACCAGGTGCTTGGGATGCCGGCGCCAGCTTGCATCCTCAGGTGTTTCACTCGTCCCAGCTGGCTCGACGCAGGTGCTGAGCCAGGCTTGCTCATGAGGAGCTGGCATGTCGCGCGGGGGTGGGGAGACTGGCGCTAACTGCTCTGTCAGGTCGCATGCCTCGTTTCCCTGTTCACTGGTACCAGAGGAGGAGTCGAATGCAAAGGAGACGAGTTGGGACTGTAAGCGGTCGATTGGGATTGCGGGATCGACGCGAGTGTGCTGCACCAAGGCTTCCCTAGAATCCTCGTCATCAGACCCAGCTGCCAGAGAAGACTCCGTTCCTAGCGCCCCCGCTCCCTCGCCCCCGCTATCGATGTCATCACACACACGGTCGTCGCCAAGCTCGGAGCTCATTCCACCCCAAGACGGTTACTTCTTCTAGCACGGTTCATGTCCCCCGCTCACACTCGCCATGCCCAACTTGCAAACCTGCAGCAGGGGCCGGCCTTCCGGGTCCAGGGCTTCCGGCTGCAGTGGCTGGGCCTCGTCTAGCGGCAGTACATGCGCATGCACTAGCTGTTCCTCAGGACGTAGAAGTTCCACGGTAGAACGCCTCCCTGGCATGGTGAAGGAGGTGCAGCAACGGCTAACCATTCTGTAGCTGCTGGATAGTCACGCGTTGCTTGCCTGTGGCTAGAAGTACCTTGTGTTGTATGCGTTGTGGGCAGTGTGGGAGCGCACGAGAAGGAGTGGCAGCTCTAGAAGGAAGCTGCTAGGAAGGCTGGGACCCCACTCAATGCCGCCCTAGGCACCAGGAGGAGGAGCAGTAGAGCAGTTGCAGCAACGGAGCCAATGAGGGCCGGGGAGGAGACACTGCCATGTAGGGGGCGAGGGGCGATTGTCATGACGAGGGTGGGAAGGAACTGCCTTGAAACAGCCAACCTCGTGGCAGGCAAGCAGACGTTGTAGTATGGGGCTGAGCACCAGGGGGGGGGCAACACCATCCCAGCGGCAGCCATTCACCTGTGTTAAGAGGATGACACTTTTGAGGTATTGCATAGGCGGCAGCTCGCTCGTGGATAGATGAGCAAGACAATGGCATGAGCGCAGCGCAAGCTAGACTTGGCAGGATGGCAACAACAGACAAAAGATGGCCAGCCTAGCTAACGCTAGCCTGAAGGGCATGAGCTAGCAGGGCTACACAGCTCACCTTGCCACAGTGCTGAAGGTGTGGTAGGCCATGTGGAAGGGAAGCATCAAGCCATGCTAGGCAGAACCTGCAGCATGGCGCGCTTGCAAGATGGCAGCCCACTAGGTGGCTCACATACCTTGTGCCTCACCCCTTTTCTCGTTGGTGTTGGCCTGCTTTGGCTGACTGCAATGTCACACCGTATCCAATAGTCAGGGCTGATGTTTTGGCATGTAAAACCATCACATGCGACCGATTGCTCCGGGAGCAGGCCGATGGCTTTAGCCCCGCGCGGCATGGCTTAAACGCGGACTCTAGTTGCGGCAGCAACCAGCAGTTGCTTCAATTGTGGTCGATAGGGTGGTTGGGATCCGCCGGCCACCCTCAAGACATCGCGCAGTGCAGGCGTGCTATTGGTGCTCTACGCATAGGCGCTGCTGCCAGCCCGCGAGGTGAGGTGCACGCAGCAGTTGCCACCATTCTCGCGCCAGCACATGTTACCCGACGAACATGTGATGATGCAGGAGTTTCCGAGTAGACCACAGCAAACCAAAACAGGTCTTCTTAGCTTCGGCTGCGGCTCAGCTGAGCAGGTAGAAATTCAGCCAAAACAGCAAATCCAGCCAAAAATTACTGTAACGGGGAGAAGCCACAGGAATCCGGGAGAACGGTGACACGCACTTGCGTCTTACACGGAATGTCCATAAACAACTGTTCTGTGCTTATAACAGGGTAGCTCACACCGTCTCACATATCTAGAAGGTTCCATGCAGAAAACAGATGATATCTAACCGTGCATGACATGTAAAAATACCACCGCTGCCGGGCTGCATGGACAAGCATGCATGCAAACCGTTGCATTCACCCCCTCCCTGAAATGTTGCGCCCCGAAACATTTAACCGTCGTGACCTCCGCACACTGTTCCGCCTGCACTCATGACATAGCCATGCTCCTTTAGGAACACTACGTAAAGGTGGAGTGAGGCAGGTGATGTGATAACCTTGGTCACACTTGTCGCAAAGTAGCATGGGAGGGTGGCTAGCGCGGCTCGCGCAAATCTGGCATGCAGGGTCGTCGTCTACCGGCTTGTCTGGAGGTACGTGGTGGCGAGCCGTGTAGTCTCTGATCATCGCAGCCACGTCCTCTTGTTCGGCCAATGCTGGGCCCCATTCCCACGAGTTGAACGAGTCGTCGTAGCCCCTCCACTTCACAAGGTATTGAAAAGCATGCTGGGAGTCATTCCAGCGTCGTCCCAAGATGGCTTCAATGGTGAAGTACTCCTCACCGTCCTCCAGTTGGGGTAGTGGTTGCAGGTCAACATGGCGGTCAGGGAAGGAGCTGGTGGTAAGGTACGGCCGCAGCTTGGAGATGTGGAAGGTGGGTGTGATTCTCATCGTGGTGGGTAGGTCCAGCTTGTAAGCCACAGGTGATATCTTGGTCAGAACCTTGAAGGGGCCAACATAGCGGGGTTGTAGCTTGGCGCTGTTGCTGGGCGTCTTGAGGTTAAGGGTGGCAGTAGAGAGGAGCACCTTATCGCCCACATTGAACTCAAGATGACGGCGGTGCTTATCCGCCTGTTGCTTTTGCTTGTCAACCGCACGCTGCAGGGCTGCCTTGGCTGTGTCGATGTTGGAGCGCATGGTGGTGACAAAGGCGTCAGCAGCGGGGCTGGGAACAAGAGTGGAGGGGGGCTGCAACAAAGCCTCAGGTGTGCGGGGGTGGTGGCCGTAATTGAGGTAGAAAGGGGAGAAGCCTGTGCCAACATGGGTAGAGCTGTTGTATGCAAACTCCACAGCGGCTAGATGCTGGTCCCAATCTGTCTTGTGGTGGTTGATGTATGGTCGTAGCATATCCTCCACTGTCCGGTTGGCGCGCTCTGATTGCCCGTCTGTTTGGGGATGGTAGGCAGAGGACATGAGTAGGCGAGTGCCGGTGAGGTGAAAGAGGGATGTCCAGAAGTCCGAAGTAAACTTTGGATCTCTGTCAGAGACAATTGCCTCAGGTAGCCCATGGTGCTTGAAAACATGGTCGAAGAAAAGCTTGGCGATGTCAGGGGCGGTGGCAGTGGCAGTGGTAGGGATGAGGTGTAACATCTTGCTTAACTTGTCCACAACTGTAACGATCATGTCGTAGCCGTGCGAAGTAGGAGGAAGGGGGCCGATGAAATCCATACTGACATGTTGCCAGTTGCGGTTGGGAATGGGAAGAGGTTGAAGCAGCCCAGGAGGAACTTGGTTGGTGGCCTTGTTCCGTTGGCACTGGTCGCAGGTCCTCACATATTCGCGCACTGTCTGCTCCATTTGGGGCCAATAGAAGTGTCGCTGCAAGCGTTCCAGGGTTTTGGCACGGCCTAGATGAGCCGAGGTGACTGCATCATGCGCCTCATGGAGCAACTGGGAGCGGAGAGGTGAGGCTGGGACGTAGAGGCGGGGGGGCTCAGAAGCTGTATATAAGCGCCCATCTATGACTCGTAGGTGCCAAGAGGAGGGGCCAGAGGGGTTGTGGGAAAGAGTATGAGAAAAAGCTGCTTGGTAGGCGGCGTCTTGTGAGGCATGGTGGTCATAGGTAGCGAAGAAGGCAGAGTCCGGGGTGGCAACGGAGAGGGCTGATAACTGGTAGTCAGGCCGTCGGGAGAGCGCATCTGGCACAATGTGTGTCTTGCCAGCCTTGTGCACCAGGGTAAAGGAGTAAGGGGCCAGCAGTTGGGTCCAACGAAGTTGTCGAGCGCTGAGATGCGGTTGGGTCATGATGTGAGTGATCGGGCAGTTGTCCGTCTCAATGGTGAAAGGCCGACCCAGAAGGTAGTGACGCCAAAGATTAAGGGCATGCACCACAGCGAGCAGCTCGCGATCGTGGGTAGGGTAGTTGATCTCCGCGGGCTGAAGCTTGCGTGACTCATATGCCACGACGTACTCAGCGCCATTGTCGTCCCGTTGTGATAGCACTGCTCCAATGGCATACAACGACGCATCCGTCTTCACGGTGAAAGGCCGGGAGAAGTCTGGGGGGCGCACCACGGGGTTGCTAGCTAGGGCAGCTTTGACACGCTCAAAAGCCTCTTGTTGTTCTGGGCCCCATGACCATGGTGTCTCGGCCTTGAGGAGGTTGGTGAGGGGAAGGATGAGGTGGGCATGGTGGTGGATGTGGCGACGATAGTAATTGGCACTGCCGAGGAAAGAGCGGAGGTCGTTGAGATTGCGGGGTACCGGCCATTCAACCATGGCACGAATCTTAGCTGGGTCAGGATGGATGCCCGCAGCCGAGATGATGTGACCCAGGAAGTCCATAGAGGGAAGGAAGAAGGCGCACTTGGAGAGGTTGGCATATAGCTGGTGTTGGCGAAGGAGGCCTAGAACGGTGCGGAGGTGCTCCTGGTGCTCAGCCTCAGACCGGGAGTAAATGAGAATGTCGTCCAGGTAGACTAGTACAAACTGATCCAAGTGTGGGCGGAAGATGTCGTTCATGAGGCGTTGAAAGGTGGCGGGAGCGTTGCACAGGCCAAATGGCATGACGGTGTATTCATAGTGGCCGTAGCGGGTACGGAATGCTGTCTTGTGGATGTCAGCCTCGGCCACTCGGATCTGATGGTACCCAGACTTGAGGTCAATCTTGGAAAAGACTCTAGCACCAGCCAGCTGGTCCAGGAGGTCGTCAATGCGGGGAAGGGGATAGCGATTCTTGATGGTCAGCTGGTTTAGGGCCCGGTAGTCTACGCACAAGCGCAGGCTCCCGTCTTTCTTGCGCACAAAGAGGACTGCAGAGCCAAAAGGTGACGTGGATGGCCTGATGTAGCCCTTGACTAGGAGTTCGTCCAGTTGCCGCTTGAGCTCGTCTAGCTCCTCTTGAGACATGCGATAGACAGGGCGGTTGGGAGGGGTGCCGGATTCCAGCTGGATCACATGATCAACAGAGCGATGTGGTAGATCATGCACGGATGGAAGCTCCTTGGGAAAGACCTCGATGTGCTCAGATAGTAGGGCGGTAGCGCTTGGGGAAAGAGAAGGGGGCCACTGTGGTTGAGCAGGTGGCGGGGAGGTTGAGGTTGAAGTGTGGGAGGAGGGCACAGCTGGAGAGGGTGAAAGGGGAGGACTTGAGTCCGTGAGAACTGCCACGAATACGGCGTCCTTGCGGGCGGCTTTGCGGAAGCGCGCAGGTGACAACAGCTGGGAGGCTGAGGGGTTGGGGGCAGGAGAAGGTGGAGCAGCTAGGGTGTGTACGGCCCCGGCATGGCGGAGAGTGATGCGCTCGAGAGGCCAGTGAATATCAGGGTTCTTCGCTGTGAGCCATGGCTTGCCCAACACCACATCGTAGTCGGCGTTGCTGATATCAGCCATAACGAAAGGCACCCGATCATGGTAGGTAGAGAGGTGTACCGTGCAGTGGGAAAGCTCGTAGGTGGGAAGGTAGGAAGGGGAGGGCCCAGGAAGGAGCAGACGGCCAGGAGCAGCTTTGCCCGCCATGCGCAGGCCGGCTTGCTGCAAGAAGCGGCTGCTGACAATGTTGCCCGTGGCACCACTGTCCAGCAGGAAACGAGCACGGTGTCCAGAGAAGGTTCCATGGAGGATGAAAGGCTTGGAGTCCACGGAGAGCGACGACATGACTAGGGGCTCTGACAGGCTAGGCGACGAGGAGTGACACGGAGTACCACTGCCCACAGGTGCGGATGGGCATGGGGAGGACTCTACAGCCAGAGTAGGCTGTCCCGGAGACTTGGAGCTGCCCATGGGCTGAGCTGACTGCTGAGGAAGGGGGCTGCGTGGAGGGCACTTAGCACCGCGGGCCTGGCAGGGCGCAGTAAGGCAGAAGAGCGGGGCACGGAAACGTGGAGAGGGAAGAGAGGGTTGTGGTGTAGGAGGAAGAGGGAGTGTGGGTAGCCAGTAGGGGGCACGGAGAAGAGGCCGAAGAGGAGGGGGAAGAGGCCGGGGAGAAGGAGCCCGAGGAAGAGGAGGTGGAGGAGGACGAAGGGGAGGAGGCCGAGGAAGAGGAGCGGGGAGTTGAGGTAGGTGGTAGGGAACACGAGGAGCCAGCTCAAAGCGAGGAGTTAAGGAAGAGGGTGGCAGAAGGGATGGTGGGCTCAGCGGCGGGCTGCCTCCCGCACGCCCCCAACGTCGTTTGGGCGTGGTGGCTTGTTGGGACAGTCCTTCATTAGGTGGCCAGGCTTGCGGCAATAGAAGCAAGCTCCCAAATCACGCAGTTGTTGGCGCTCAGCCGCTGATAAGCGGGGGCCCTTGCTGACCTGCAGGGCATCAAGCTCCATGGCAGCCACCGGTTCAGATTCCGGGAGCTTGAGGAGGTGTGGGCGGCTGCCAAAGGTGATAGCATCAACGCGGTCAGCCATGGCGGCAGCCTCCTCAAAAGAGGTAGGCTCCCTCAGCTCCAGCTCCCGCCTCACAGCCGGCTTGAGACCTCTAAGGAAACGATCCAGTTTCTCAGCAGGAGACAAGTCAGAGATGAGGAGGCAATGATTGCTGAACTCCATGATGTATTGCCGGGCTGATGTGATCTGATGGCAGGCTGCCAGCTGATCCCTTGCATGCCGCTGCTGGTTCACAGGAGTAAACTGGCGCGTGAAACTGGCTTTGAAACTGTCCCAAGAGCTGAGGGCCTGGCTGGACAGCAGGCTGCGGTACCAGGTGAGGGCAGCGCCGTCGAGGTAGGAAGCAACAGCCAACAGCCGTTGTTGGGCAGGCATGGCGAAAAGGTCAAAATGGTTGTCGATGCGCCACAGCCATTGACCCGCGTCCGCGTTGGGGGTCCCACAGAAGGACGGTGGTGGAGGGGGCCGAAAAGGTAGCGGAACGGAGGTGGCTGCGGGAGGGGCGGACTGTCCAGAAAGTTCTAGAGGTGTTGAAGCGGGGGTAGCAACGGGCTGCGTTGTGACGAAGTGCTCGAATTGCTGCCGCAGGCTGCCGGTCAAAAGAGTGAGCTCGCCGACTTGGCGCATGAGCTCGGAGACTTGATACGCAATGGGCGATAGTTCCTCCATCAAGTCTCTAGTCTCCGTAGTTAAGGCGGTTTGTCCCGATTGAGGGCACCAAAATGTAACGGGGAGAAGCCACAGGAATCCGGGAGAACGGTGACACGCACTTGCGTCTTACACGGAATGTCCATAAACAACTGTTCTGTGCTTATAACAGGGTAGCTCACACCGTCTCACATATCTAGAAGGTTCCATGCAGAAAACAGATGATATTTAACCGTGCATGACATGTAAAAATACCACCGCTGCCGGGCTGCATGGACAAGCATGCATGCAAACCGTTGCAATTACCGAGATGTCTTATTTTTGTGCTGAGACTTGTATCAAGGGCTACTCTACTCATATGCACAGCTGTGACAGAAGAAATGATATTACTCACAAAGCTCAGTGAGCCTTGTCGTGTCAACTGCAGGAGCCCAAACACCACAGGCCCTTCTTGCCCACAGTACCTGCCAGCAGCCCACCCAAGCAGGCTCAACTGCCTACCCACCACATCTGCAATGGGTGCTTGCAGTCCTACTAGATGTTTGCTTTTAAATACTTGTTGCTCATATACTGTACCCAACCAGGGGGTATGCACGTTGTGGCATGCACCTACGGCATGGATTGATGCTAAAGCAAAAACTGATGTTCGTTAACAAACTCTAGTGCCAGGGGCCTTTGCTATGGAGTGTAGAGGCCTATGGAGTGTAGAGGCCTAGGGAGTGCAGCAGGTCATGGCACCGTGGACCGAAGCACATGTCTCGGTGGTGATGTCCCAAAACGATGTAGCGACACAACGAAGGCTTCGCACCTACGCATATGCTCTAGCTACAACGAACAAAGCACATAACCAGGGGAACGAGCAGAAAAGGCTCAAGTATGAAGAGTCCCGCGGTCAGTTTGACTATCAGGCCACATAGTCCACTGTAACAAGAAGTGAAGGGTGCACATAGTGTCTTAATGAACCGCTAGAGCATACAACCACTCCGACAGCGCGAGCGACACAAATGACGAGTGAAAGCTAATAGATGATAACTTCAATTTACCCGGATCTAAACGGTTTCTGCCCGCATTTAAAAAGGCTGTAACATGGGCCCTATTCGCGGTCGCGGTTTTATTAATAGTTTGAATTTATTGAGTATCCAGCGGTTGTCCGTTGGCAACGAACTTCACGCTGGTGGTGGTGGCCGGTGCTTGCAGCAGCATATGCTTTTGCTACTGGGCGACTGCTACTGTGCGTTTGCTATTGTGCGACTGACACCTCGCGATGGTAGCGATTGGCCATTGCCTGCACATTGCCTTGCACTGTGCGGTTTCCACTATGCCATTGTGCGATAGCCACTGTGCGATAGCAGCAATTGCCTCTGTGCGATGGCATGAGTGCGATGGCCACAGCACGAGTATTACTACGCGGTTGCCACTATGCCATTGCCACTGTGCCATTGCCATCGTGCGATTGCCATTGTGTTGTAGCAGCGATTGCGATTGCCACTATGCGGATGTGGGCAATGGGTTCTTGCGCTTGCTCTGGCGGTCCCGCCATACAAACGCTGCCAAGACTTACGGCTCTAATGCAAGTGGGTGAGCGAAGTGGCTGACGACGACGGCTGACGCGGCGGATACTTCGCCTAACTACTCGAACTGCAAGGCAGTTGATGGGCAATAGTTCGTATTCATGAAGGCCCTTTCGAAAGGGCGCTAATGAATACAGACTATTGCTCACCAACTGCCCAGCCAACCTCGAAAATTGGCGTCCTTTCTCGCTCTTTAGCACCGCAAAGGGCAAAGGAGTTGCTCTGCAATAGCGATGCGCGCTCATAAGCCCGAATGCCCCAGTCAGTGAGGCTGGCGGCCAAAAAGTGCAGCGGTTAGGGCAATAAATACGAATTTTTTATTGTTGCGACCGCGAATAGGGCCATGGGCAACCGACAGCCAATTATGTCCTAACCGTCAATTATAGCCAACCGTCAATTATAGCCAACCGTCAATTATAGCTAACCGTCAATTATAACCAACCGCCAATTATGCCCAAGCGCCAACTACACGCAAACGTCTATCATAACCTTCCATCAGTTCAAGCCCTCACGCATCATCCTGCCACCCTCATCATGACTATTATGGTGACATCTTGCGCTCCATGCGCTTCATGCGCTTCATCATGCGCTCAATAGAGGCTTGCTGCAGCTGATGCATTTGCTGCATTTGCATGCTCTGCATCATTGCAAAGCTACCTTGTATGCTCTGCATCTGAGCTTCCAAATGATGGCCAACATAACCCATAGACGGCTGGGCCACACTTTGCACCAAAAAAGGCTGAGGGCCACCTGGGATGCCAAAGACCTGAGGAGGATCGGGCACCATGAACACCGAAGATGAGCTGCCACTTGCGGCACAAGGCTGAGCCGCACTTTGCACAACCACAGACTGAGCACCAGCATGAGACAGGAGCGGAGATGCACCATGCACGATGCCTTGACCCGTAAAAGACAGGCCACATGCGGGTGATGAGGTGGGGAGAGCCATGGGAGGGCTGGGAGGGCTGGGAGGTGGTGGGGGAGCAGGCACTGTTCCCACGGCCGGTGATGAGGGCGAGCTTAGAGCCAGAGGAGAAGGCAAAGCTGCAGGTGTGGAAGACACCTCTACACCACCCCCCACATGAGCTGCCACCACAGTAGAGGCACTGACATGGGTCGCGTTGCTGCTGTTGACTGCAACATCGGAGGGGGTGATGGCAGCCATCATGGCTGCAGTTGCCTGACCGCGCTTGGCTGTGCCATGCACAGTGTACGACTTCATGCTGCCAGGATCAGCCCAACCACCCATAGACTGTCGGAAGGCATCAGGGAAATCAGCAACACCCGTCGCCCCTGTGCGCTTCATGGAATGAGAAGTAAAGGACTCCTCCTCAGTATCGAACATGCTGGAGACACGCTTCTTCAAACTGTGCTCACCGACTTTTTGGTTGCAGTACCACTTGCCGCTGACCTCGTAGGCAGGGTTAGGCTTGATGAATAAACCAACAGCATCAGCAGGGAGCTTGCTGATAAGAAGGTCCAGGGCCACAACCGGGCAGCTCTGGAAAAAACAGAAAAACATAAAGGGGTTGATACGCCACACCTTGCCACAACATGACTGAGGAGGACATGCAAAGGTACAACCAACAAGAGCAATCACGCCTCACCTTGGCTTCGGCAAGCTGGTTGCCCACGCGGATGGTGTTGGAGTTGGGCACCACCTCCTTTGACTCAGGCGGGTTGTTGGCACCACGCAAACCACCCTGATGGTTATTGCACGCAAAAGGGTCCACCACAAACTTGAAGCCCGGAGGAGTGTCAACTACCACCACCTTGGTGAAGTGCTTGGGCTCCAAAGCATGGAGTTCCTTGCCGCGCATCTGTAAAAGCATGACAAGCATGATAAGAATGAGAACAAAATGAACTATGCTGGATAGTAAGAGATTGATGTAATAAAGGCTCATCACCACATCATGAAACCTGTCACATCTTGAACTATTGTACCAAGCTAAACACACCTGAAGAACAGTACCAAGCTGGACAAGCACAAGGTTCTGCAACCCCGTCGGTGTCTCTGGATTCATCAAGGGTTGAGCTCGGTCCATCGCCTCGGGTGTTAGAAGCGCAGCCCGCTTACGCAGCACACTGACCTGCAACAACACACACAACATATGGTGAGCCAGAGTCACCAACACAATACAACACCCCATTACCAAGGACATGCAAGCACATGCACGTACTCAGGCATGAGAAACGAGATAAGCACTAACATGAGCACATGCATCACTAGCGTTGCAATAGGAAACACCTCACCTCTCCCATCTTGAAGGCCAGTTTGCTTGCCCCATCCGTCACCTTCCAGACATGCCGCCACAGATGATCTTGCTCGTTGCAAAAGGGGGGAGGCTTCCAGTCAGATGACACACCCGGTGACTTGGCCAGCACCAGGTCAGAGTGATACAGCTTCAAACAATGCGCCAAACGCGTGAAGCGATGCTTGAAGGCTTGAGCTGAGAACTTCAGTCCCAGCCCATCCTCCCCTCTCTCCTCGGAGTTGCGCGCATCTGCACAATGCAACAAGCAACATTACAACAAATACAAAACTTATATACGTACAACAAACCAACAAGTAGCAGAATAATGCATCACAATAAACATGACATACACTTGAACACTTTGCCAAGCCTGATAACATAGCCAAGACAAGTGACTAATCAAACCACTCACGTGTTGAGAACAGGCTGAACATCACCACCAAGTTTTCCACAAATGGTGGAGAGCACCAGCTGTACATGCGAGCACACATCTCCTCATGAGTATTGAGGGGACCAGCAACAAACGCTTTTACCACCTCCATGATGGCCGGGGGAACTGGCAGTTGGTCCATGAAGCACCGCTTTGCAGATGCAGTTTGGAAAAAGGAAAAGAAGCTCTTAAGCTGAGATTGATCTTGTTTCATGGTCCTGGGATTGCGCTCTGAGGACTGATGGTTTTGATACACCAAGGCATCTTCCTTAAGCAAGGCAACACCGCTTGGTCCTGCAGCCAGGCATTGGCATCAATCAAAGGGCAACAACCAAAGGGCTAGTAGCAAACATGCAAATTGCAACAATGGCAAACAGCAACAAGCACGTACAACAAAGCTTACCAGCAACATCATGAACAAAAGGGCGGCTGCGGCTGCGGCAGCGGCTGCGGCAGCGGCTGGACATGCGACCCAGGCAATGACAGTGACGCTGGGGAAAGAGGCAACGGTAGCGATGGCCCGAAGGTAAGCGAAGACACGGACGACTCCTCATGAAGAATGACGGCGGGAGATGACGGCGGGAGTGGAGGATGCACATTACCTTGCTGCAGCTGATTAGGCCTCCACAAATGCGCAGGCTGGGTCACCTGCACCCCTACGAGCAGGTTGCGGGCGGCAAATGTTTTGGCAAAATGGAATCCTGTGAAGTAGCGTAGTGAGCGGGATAAAAAGCACCATCTCGGAACATCCGAAGGTCGAAGATGCCAATGTCTGGGTCGTTTCCACAATCGTTGCCATCATCGTCCTCCCAGCTGGTGAAGGAAGCCAACGACGCTTCGTCCATAACCAGGGCAATATGAACATCCAACCCGCACACGAACAAAGATTTGCCTCAAATGTTACACTGAAGACAATGATAGGCTCGGCTCCGCCGAGCTCAGAATCGATTTATCGCCTCTGTAAATTGAAGTTATACAAGTTAACTGCAACGCCTCACCTTTTCCGGGTTTGTAAACGACCTCGGCCTCGCAGTTCCTCGTGAACGCTCTCGACCTCCGCCAGGGGCCTCCGGCCCCTGGCGTCGGTCTCGACCGTTCA
>JASKMD010000429.1:0-27847 GCA_030144725.1 Haematococcus lacustris
CCAAGCAGCCCCCCCTGCCACCCCCCCACCTGGCAGTGCCGGCCCAAATACATCCGCATTGCTGCTCCTGCAGCTGCAGCTGCTCGCACACCAGCCGCAGCCGAGCACGTTGAGGCAGGTGTCACAGGTGAGCAGCTGCAGGCAGGCGTCACTGCACTGTGAAGCTTGAGGCGCCCAGGCGGCAGCGGGACAGTCCCCCGCGGCAGGGCCACTGCTGCTGCTGCCACCTGCGCCTGTGGCCACACACTGCCCTGTAGCCTGGCACCAGCCGCAGCCAGGGACGGCAGTGCAGGCAAAGCAGCTGCGGCTGTATGCTCCGCAGGTGGACAGCACCACCTCAGACCCAGTCTCACTCAGAGGTGAATTCAAGCCAGCCTGCAGCCAACACCAGCAGGTGCAGTGCAGGTAAGGCCATTGGGGTGGTGCTGCTGGTGGTGCTGGTGTTGGTAATGACGGTGGAGAGCAGGATTGGCCGGTGGGGCGCACATCAGGGTGGGAGCACACATAACAGGTGAGCTGCACTCTCATGCCGCGTGGGTGAGGCCAGGCAGCAGTGCTCTAACACAGTGATCAGTGCTTATCACTGGCTGGCTACTTGCATGACCCAACACTGGGCTTGGCTCCCATGCCCAGTGTTGGCTGTAGCAAGTCAGTGCAGGGCGAGGTCCCCATGACTTGTTGCTCATGCTGAGGGCAAGGCAGGCAGGGCATACCTCATACGTCCTCCCAAGGCTGTGCAGCACAGCAGCCGCTGCGTTGAGGGAGGCAGAGGCAGGCAGGGTGAGGCCCAAGCGCTGCACCAGCCCCACATCCAACCCCTGGAGGGCCAGGGACCGGGCGCCACCGCCCGCACTCCAGGCAGCACCCAGGCTCAGGTTGGTGGCAGCAGTTTGGCCGTGGGTGCCGTACACCACCAGCTGCATAGCAGGGGTAGTGGGCAGAGACATGAGGTGGGTGTGAGACAAGGTTTGTGACCAGGTGTGAGACGAGGACCTTGCACACTCTGCTAGCCTTGCTTGCATGGCTGCATCACACCTGGAGGGTAGCAGCTGAGCCCAAGGCAGCGCCCAGGCCCACGGGCAGCAGGGTGAGCTCGTATCCCACAGTGCCTTGCACCACCAGCGGGGTGGCCAGCACGTCCTGATTGGCAGGTGTGGCGCTGGAGGTCAGCTTCAGCAGGTACTGGCCTGTGGAGCACCAGCCACCACCACAGGCTGGCACTACTGGCAACAGAGCATCACTTCCCACTTTGCCAGCCCCTGTGTTCCCACCACCACAAGCTGGTAACACTTGCAAACATGTACACTAGCATCCCTTCCCATCTCCTCCTCATCACCCTCCAACACTGCATGGGTGGGGTGGGGTGGAGGGGGAGGCGCCATTGGTGGCGAGTGGCAAGGTGGTGGTGGGAGGCTGGCAAGGAAAGGGTGCCAACAGCAAGCAAGGGTGGCAAAAACCAGCAAGCACCCGTGAGCTCCCACCTGAAGCTAGGGTTGCTGGCACTGCCCAGCGGCTGCTCAGGGTGTTCTCCACATCCACTGGCAGGCCCAGCCCAGCATCCTGCCAGGTGCTGTTGGCCAGCAGCTGCCCCGCCACACCCACAGCCACCTGGGAGGAGGGCACACAGGGCCAGGCGGCAGGTGCGAGGCAGTCCTCTTGCCTGAGACCACCCAGCAGGTGATATGCATGAGAGCAACTGCAAACATTGATTGCATGCAACAGTGTTCAGCTGTTGGGCGCTACGATATGAAACCGATGTTGAGCCAGGTGACAAGCGGAGCCTACGACCATCCAGCAAGCAGCAAACTATATAACAGCGACTGCCTGCACTGCCACAACGGTGTGAAGCCGCAGTCTCTTGATGCACCGGTGCCACACAGCCGCCACACCTTCAGTCAGTCGACATGTATATCTAGGACTCACCTGCTGCAGCGAGGCTGAAACCCGGCCGTATTGCAACCCTCCTGACCAGGTTAGGTTGACCGCACTGCCTGCTGGCACCATTTGCACAGCCTGAACTGCGCTCAGGCGCAACTGAGTCTCTACGCACGGCTCCGTGTTGCACGCCTGCCTGTCAGCGGGTCGCGACCCGGCCGTGGCGCACAGGCTGTCGGCCAGGATTACGGACTCCTGACCCGCGACGCTCGCCAGGCAGACCACCGTCCGTGTTTGATTGCCTGCGCATGCCACCGTCGCGCCACCCCCTAGCCTCACAAGTATGCTGTCTGCTGCCCGACAACTTGGACGCGCCAGCACAAGCGCTGTGGTACTTCAAAACACACCAGCCAATGTTGTACTGGGTGCATTGTCGTGCCCTGGGCTGTCAGTTCCACTCGGCACCAGACCACCCTGCCTCTGCCTGCCTGCCTGTCCTGCCGGCTGTACACACCCAGGGCCCTGTACCCGGCTGCTCACCTGCGCTGCAGTCCCTGCTGCACTGGCCCCAGGCCGTCACGCTCCAGGTGTATGAGGTGCAGGGCTGCGTGTTGCACTCGTACAGGGTGTTGGGGCCACCAGGGTAGGGGCCGCTGCACTGGAAGTCATAGCAGGTCACGGGCTGGGCGCATTGTGTGGGCGTCCCTCCTGCACAGCAGCGGGTGGTGGTGTGAGGGTTTGGTACTGGTGGAGGATGACAAGGAGGGAGCGCCTGTGTGGCAGGCCTAGCTGCTGCCATACTGTGGTGCCAGCTGCAGAGTGATGCTGGACAAGCCGGGCGGGCAGGAGGTAGGCAGGTTGGTAGGACGGCCCCTTCTTGCTGGTGATGTGCCAAACCAGACCTACCCTTCACTCCACGGTTGTGGAAGGGATTGCTGCAAGGCCGGCAAGGCGCAGCCAGCCCCACTTACCACACCCAGGGTCGTAGTAGCCCAGGCACTGGAAGGTGCGGGTCTGCATGCCGCCCCCACAAGCAGCGCTGCAGGCCCCCCGCCCCCCTGGCAGCTCCACCCACTTAGCCTTGCCAGTGCAGCCATCATCGCAGGTGAACCTGGGCACATGCAGCAGGAGTAGAGTACACTCTCCACCACCCTCATCACCCACGAGGTGGCTTGTGCCCCTTGTGCCACAGCTACAGGTGCCACAGGTGCCATGGGTGATGGAAGGGCAGGGCAGAGGTGGCTGCGCCTGGTGCACAGCATGGAGGTCATGGACTCAGCCAGCACGTGTTCACAAGGCAGGAATGCCAGACCTGGCCACATCCATCAACACAGGACAGGGTGCAGGATGTGACCCCGCTGCCCGGCCATGATGTGGGCAAGCAGCCCGGAATGGCATCGACTATGGGACCCACCCACCCACCCACCCGCCCGCCCGCCCGCCCGCCCGTCCGCCCGCCCGCCCGCCCGCCCGCCCGCCCGCCCGCCCGCCCGCCCGCCCGCCCGCCCGCCCGCCCGCCCGCCCGCCCGCCCGCCCGCCCACCCACCCACCCACCCACCCACCCTTGCCGCCTGCAGCACTCCTGGTAGCCAGTGCCACTGTTGCTGTCGCAGCCAATCGTGGTGTTCCCGAATGGTCCAGAGTACACGGTGCCACAGAAGAAGCCATAGCCTGAGGGCTGGCGCTTGCAGCTGCAGGCTGGGCAGCCACCAGACATGCAGGGACCGACCTGGACAGGCACAGAGGCAGCTTGTGCATGGCAGCCGGCTAGCAGGCATGCACAAAGCAGGCGGTGGGAGGGGAGTGGCCAGGTGTGCATGGTAGGAGAAGTGTGGTTTTTGTTGGTTGAGCTGCGGCTATGCGAATTGTAGCTATAAGCCTGGGCTATGCCAATCGAAGCTATAAAACGTGCAACTGTGAAAGCGAAAACAATTGGGGTTCTCCCCTGAAACTAATACCTCCCATACCTACCATTTCCACCCTCCATATAGTAAAAGACACATGCCTGTATGGAGCTACATCGCCCTTGTACCTTGAGGAGCCCTAACAGAGCAGGTGGCCAGGTGGGGGCGTGGTCGGGAGTAGACCCCAGCAAGCAGGAACCCCCCTCCTAACCACCCTAACCACCCAAACCCTAACCACACGCATGCAGCAAGGGTGATCATTGGGGATCAGACCAACAACATGCTCAACACTGCCCCTAGGGCGCAGTCCCAGTCTTGCCTGCCTGACCACTGCAGCCTGAGCCCCAAGAACCTGGACGTTTACCGCCAGATCACCAAAAGATGTACAAATAGGGATATTGTGATAGAATCTTAAGCTGAATTCCTTAATCCTTACACAGCTGTATGGTACTATCTTGCTGTGTAGTACAGTATTGATACTGTGTTGTTGTATCCTAAGGCGCCCTTATAGTGCACTGATTTCCACGAGCAAGGGGTTAGCTGTGGAGGTCAGGGTCTGGGCTAGATCAACACCATGCTCAGTGCTACCCTCAGGTAGCAGTCCAAATGATCGTGGAAAAGATTGCACTATCAGTGTCACCAAAGGGTGTATGTTTAGGTGCGTGTTTAGCGTGTCAAAAAGTATAGATTATCACTACTTAATAGTTCCATACAGTCATGCAACACCGACATTTTTCATGAGATTAACAGGTTAAGCCTATATCACCTTGAATGGTTCGGGTAAGAAAAAGAAAACCCAGAAAATGAGCAAGTAAAGCTGTCCAACAGTACTGTTTTGAGGGCACAAGTCCTTGTGGACAGCTCAACAGCTATATCTCCTCAACCCGATTAATTCTCGATTGTAGGTTCCACCCCTATTCTTCCATCCCCGAGACAATGCTATCCCCAAGAACTTGGACAGTCATGGTCCCGCTGTCCAGCTGTGGCCTAGCCTGCCTGGCCACTGCTTGCCTACCTAGCCACTGTGCTACACTGCCCTGCAATCAGGGCCCAGGTCACTGCCCCGGTAATAGGTGCTCACCTGGGGGCAGGCCTGGCAGGCAAAGGTGTTGCAGCTCTCCTCGCTGGAGGGTCTGGAGCTTGCGTTGCACAAGGTGCTGCTCACCAACGAGCTGTTGCCCACCTGCTTTGCACCCAGCACGACAGCCATGGATAGATCTGATGGCGTGTATGTTCAGGGAGTGGCATCCTGAGGAGCATGATGACCATGCCAGTTTTAATGACACTCTTAATGCTGGTGCTGGTGCTGTTGCTAGTGTGCTTATAACCTAGGAGCGGAAGGAAGGAAAAGGCGCGCTGTTTTGTTCAAGGTGTGCAGCCTGCTCAGCTACTCACCAGAATGCAGGACACGGAACGGTTGCGGCTCCCTGACCCGCAGTTACGGCTGCATGCCGACCAGTTGCCTGCAATGCAACCGCTGACTGGTTGCGGGGTGGTGCACAAACCCCTGTGTGTGCATGCAGACGGTAGTGCCAGCAAGCAAGCACTCACACTGGCCACTATGGCTGGCAGGTGGATGGTGGGCAGGGTCATGCGGGAAGCACAAGCACATGCAGGCCTACATCAGTCCTACATGAGAGAGTGCATAAGTTGCCCACCTGCAGTCCACTCGAAGGTGTCAATTGTGCCTTTGATGTAGAAGGATTGGTTGCTGAGGGCAAAATTGGTTGGGTCCGAGGCTGATGCGATGAACAGCTGGTAGTAGGCACTGGGCAGGCCTGGCGTCAGGGTCCAGCTGAAGCTTCCCGTGTTGGCGACACTGCCTGAACGAGAGTAAGCGACCACAGCGATGCAAGCAGAGCATGTGTAGAGCAGTGCGGTGGATAGGCATGTGCAGGGAGGTGTCAGCAGCACAGGAGGAAGGGCACAGCAGGTCAGGATGAGCAGTGGCATTCGATGGGCAGAGTGGCGCTGCACATACACCCCGAGCAGGAGCACAGCAGACCAGGATGGGCAGTGACACATTGAGCAGTGGTAGACAAGGGTGGTTCAGGATTTGCCGCCAGTGTGCGGGTATGCAGCACATCCACAGGTAGTCACACAACAATAATGGCGAGAAACGGGCAAGCTTTGGCAGTTGCTCAGCAAGCTCAACAAGCTGCTGACAGCACTGGACGCCCAGCTGAGCTGCTATTACCTGCTGGAATGCCAAAGCCAGTGACCAGAGCATCAACTCCAGTTTCATCAAGCTCGGCACCCAGCTGGCGTCTTGAAGCTGCAGGGCACATGGGCACATAGGCAAACAGTGATGGAGGTGCGGCCATACCAGCCATGACTGGGTCCACCTCCCCTGCCTCACTCCCAGCGCCTGAAGAAGGAACCCACCAGCTGCCATGTAGACGAAGTCATGGAATGAGGCGTTGACTGGTAAGGCATGGAGGTGACGGCCTGCAGGGTGGGTGAGCCCAGGCCATCACAGTAACATGCTGTACAGCTGTGTGGCTGCAGCCTACGCTGATGACAAGGGCCATGCACAACATGTGAGGAGTCAAAACTGACCCAAAGTGTGAGGCAGTGGATGAGCTGGCGGGAGAGAGGGCAAAAGCCTCATGCCTCTCTACTGTCACGCCCTGGACCATAATGGCTGCATCATCAACGAGCAAGGGGCTATTCATGACCTGCTAGAGAGCAGGGCAGGAGGGGGGTCCCACCCGCCCCGCCCCGCCCCTATTCCTACCCCAGCCCCAGACGCACCAAAGAAGCCAGACAGCTTTGACACGATGCTTGAGCCAACGGCGAGGAGGTAGATCTTGACTTGGCCTGAGGAGCTTTGTCCGCCTGTCCAGGAGAGCCTGTTGGTGGTGCCTGCCTTTAGGCTGCTGGGCGTGGTGAGCACCAGGGGGGGCTCGTCCGCCTGACACTGCGTTGTCCACCACCTGCTGCCTGCTAAAGGGCAGAGACACCAGGGGCAGGTCAGAGCTGTGCAGGGGCAACATGCTGCTGCTGCTGCCTCCACTGCTGCTGCTGCTGCTGCTGCATGCTGCTGCTGCTAAGCTTTTGACACCCCAAAGCAAATGCATTGGCGGGCACACGCACCGCATGTTCCTGTAGACGGGCCGGCCGAATCACCATTCATGCAGGTGCTGGTGCTTGCGCACCAGCCACAGCTGCCGGCAGTGGTCTGCAGGCAGGTGATGCAGGTGGTCTGGGAGGAGCAGGCCACCGCCACCGCTTGCTGCTGGGCGCACATGCCGTTGTCATACCCACACCTGCATGGGGATCACATCGTCAGCACCAGCATCGCTCACCATGTGCATATGCAGCAACCCCATGACAGCACGCACAATGATGTGTCCAGGATGCATCTCACTGGCACATATCACTCCATTGACATACTGACGAGTGCTTGGGCTCACACAGCCACAAGATGCAACAGGCCAGGCAGCCCTGATGCTTTTGATTGCCATCTTCCTTCTCTATCACACGGAAACACTTGATGGGTGCATTTTTGATCTCAGTATGGGTCACACCCTGAATCTTGTAGCATCACTTACTGTGCGCTCATGCACTGGATGTCACACTTTGTGTTGCCCAACATTGCAGCTGTGCAGGCGGATGGGCAGGACCCCAGCCCGCATGCCTGGCTGTTGCAAGCCTGGCTGGTGATCGGCTTGGTGCTGGCGGGACACAAGGCATCAGACTGGAACGCTCGGGCGGACTCAGCGGAGCCCAGACCAGCAGCCATACCCCCTCAGCAACAGGTGCAGGGACGTATGGGTGGCGCTTGGGTGCACATTGGCAGGCATGCTGGCACAAACCATGTGCTCCAACCGCCACCGCTGCCGCTGCTGCCGGGGTGAACATTGGAGCCAGTAGCCAGCAAGGCAGGGGCGCTGACAGTTGTCAGCAAATGGCAAGCAGCAGCAGCAGCAGCTGCCCCTAACCCCCACCCTCGCGTGGCCCATGACTCACCCAGCACTGAAGCGTTCGCTGCTGCATGCCACCACCGCATGCCTTGTCGCATAAAGTCCATGCCCCTGGCATCCATGCCCCAGTGGGTGCCACAGCAGCTGGGGCTGCCAGACAGCCACTGCATAAGCCGCACTGCGGGAAAGTCTGCATTCATGGCAAACAGGCAAGCAACTAGATGACACCGCCACCATGTCCAGCTGGCAGGGGAACTACCATAATGCCGTTGAAACCCAACACTCGTAGCCTGTGTGAGCCTGTCTTTGCCAGGCAGTTTAGTGCCTGACTTTGCCAGGCAGGAGGCGGAATCAGGGTTACATCAAGCCAAGCACAGGGAATGGTGAATGTGAACAAGCACATGGTGCGCTGTGAGAAGCTCCTCTCATGCCTGTGTGCTTGCTTTGCGCTTTGTCTCGCCCTCACGGCTGCACCTTTCCTATCAGGTTGAAGACTGTGCTCCAGGGCAGGATGCCGCCACCCAGGCTGAGGGTCCAGGAGGTCAGGGGCACCTGCAGCCACCAGGAGCAGCCAGGGGCCAGGGGCTGTGTGCACTGTGTGCAGGAGTTGTGCAAAACCAGGGGCGGGTCGGAGCAGTGAGACCTAGCACAGAGCTCAACAAGTCCTACTAGGCACACTGGGCTCGGGCATTAGGGCATGAGAGTATGAGGGCCCACAGGGCCCACAGAGTATGAGGGGAGCCAGGGGGAGCAAGGGGAGAGGGTAAGGCTGCTGGGTGCACTGCTTAGCCAGGCACCTCTACTGCCTTGAGAACTCTAGCAATTGGGTCAGGGGGTCGTAGCTAGCAATGGATGAGGACTCACCCGCAGCTCAATCCTGGTTAAGCTCAGCAGTAAGTCCAGGCCATAATACGTACGGTACTGAACTCCTGAGCAACCTGGTGCCGCTAGTGCCAGCTGCACACCAAGGTTAGCTGATGGCTGGATGACAAAGTTAGTCACACTCCTGCAGATCAATCCAGCAGTTGCATGGCAGACCCACATGGCGGCCCAAGACATGTTTGTTAGTTTCCTTGCAGCTTCCGTGCTAGTGTTCAACTGGTAGGCAGGTGGTGGCAGCAGAGAGCGTACCACAGGCTGGCGGTGAGGGTGGGCAGTAGGGAGACCTCCACGTCAGTTTCCGCCGTCATGGATAGGCTCAGGGGGTGGGTATTAAAGGAGTCAAAGGTCTGGGAGGGCACCCTGCATGGGCACACCCACCAGATACTGGCCACGCAGCCCTTGTTATGGATGCATGGCAGGCACAGCCCATGCAGTGCGATACTTGGACAAGGCAGAGAAAAGGAGGTGGACAGCTGCAGTCACAGCTCACTGTCATGCTCAAATCAGCTGATGTACAGGTAAGGGCGGTTCAAAGCCATGAGACCCAGCTAATGGTACTGAAACCATCCCAATGGATTTGAAACGAATGAAAGCACTACTAACACAGCACCTTGACCCTTACTAGGAGTGGTGTTTTGTCTGTGTGAGCTTATGTTCCCATGCCCATGGCGCCTTCCACCTACACTCTTGCTTGACCCCTATGACAGGGCTATAGCCTAGATTGGGACCACGACGACAAAAGGAAGCCACCCACTTGACAACCTCTTCCCTTAGGTGACACATTAAGTGCGCTGATTGCTGCAAGTGCCTGTTATAGCCTGCAACATTAATTTCAGGTAGGTTTGTGTGCAGCAGCAGACACCGGCAGTATCAAAGGGGAGATGTGCTGCTGATGATGATGATGCTGATGATGATGATGCTGATGATGATGATGCTGATGATGATGATGTGATGACGGTGATCACCTGCGCATTTCCTCCCACTGGGAGCGGTACTCCACTCCCATGGTCACACTCCTTGTGTAGTCAAAGCCCAGGGACAGGGAGCCGGGCACTGCGGTCCTCACAGTCAGCTTGGCCTGCAGTCAAGCCCGGGTTATAGCAGTGGTGTGGGAAGGTTGGGTGCCAAGCAAGGGGTGGACACCTCCTGCATGGCCTGTGGCTCTACCAGGGAAGGGCTGAGAGCTTGGTGGTAGGTAGGCGGGTGTACAAGGCTGGCAAGCGCACCAAGGCTGAGCAGGGCAGCTGAGCCCACCAAACCCATCAAGGGCAAGGGCAAGGGCAAGGGCAAGGGCAAGGGCAAGGGCAAGGGCAAGGGCAAGGGCAAGGGCAAGCACCGCAGCCAGGCAGGTAGATAGACAGGGACTGCAGTGCAGCGCTGAACATGCAATGCATTGCATTAATGCAATGCAATGCATTAATGGGGTGAGCAGGTGGCGCCCACTGGAGCTGTACTGGCGGCCAGACCTGCCACCTCTTCTAGCCAAGGGCAATGAGTACCCTGACTTGGGGTACAAGCGGCTGCGAGACCGCCTACCCAAGGCCCAGCAGCAGCAGCAGCAGCAGCCCTCTGTGGCACAGTCGTGTGTGCCACCCCATTCAGCTGTCATCAGCTTACAGTTAGCGCATGGTTGTCATGCCAACTCTAGGGTATAGCCCTGTCACAGGGGTTAGGTAATGGTTTAGGCAGTAGGCGCCCATGCCATGTGCATGTGCCATGTGCATGGGAACGTAACTCCACACAAACAAAACCGTTATGGAGTGGACTCTAGTGGTCCACTCTAATGTGGGCCCTAGTGAGGCCAAGGTCCTGGTAGACGGAGTGAGCTGTGTAACAAGTGCACCTAAATCATTGTTGCATTGTGGCTTGTGCGTAAGCCGGCACCCAACCACGACCTCGACGTCAGGGAGGCAATCTAAGCTAGCAAGGGCTAGCACTGAAGCCCAGAGGGTAGTACCTCAGCTTGCAAGGCAGCGAGCTACTATGCACAGGGCATAGGGAGCCACTGTAGTGTAGTCTTTCAAACAGACCTTGAAGCCATCCACTTTGCAGCCAGGGCACTGGATCATACCACATGATTGGGAAGCTGCTGGGTTTCATCTTCATCAGCTGGCAGCAGGTTAACTTGCTCACCTGCAAGCCGACCGCAAAGCTGATCTGCACCGGGATGAAAGCGACCGGGAAGGTGATGGTCGCGATTTGGCGGTCGGGTACGAGGGACAGGGGACGCGAGGATGCGCTAGCACGACCCGTGCTTGACACCGCGGCATCCATGTTTATGGCCAGGCTACCGTACACCGTGAGCTGCAGCCACAGGAAAAAGCAGCAGGCGTTGCTTGCTCGTGGCTAGATTACTTCACTCAGTTCCGAGCTTGCTCTTATTCGATTGGGGTGCAGGATCAGTGTAGTACTTGTCTGATAGTTGACGTAGGTGCACCTAAACATGTTCACCTAGCATGCACTGCCTTGTCACTTGTTGCAGCCAATACTATTGCTAGTAGATGGACTTCATCGCCGAATGATCAACTCGCTATGGTTATATTTGGAGGTGCAGAGGTCCAGTAGTTGCAGGGCTGTTGTTGGAGCTCAGCTCAACATAGGGTAGTGCTTGTGCTGCCTCTCACCAGCATGGAGTCCACATACACAAAAGGAGCGGAGCTCATTCCGCGAATGACCATGTTGAACTGGATGCCCGCCGTCATGTGCGCATAGCAGTTGTTGCACACTACCTGCAGGTGGGTGGCTGCTACTGGTTGGTGGGGTGGGTGTGCTAGGTTGGGTGCCAGTTTGAAGTGGCTAGGGATGTAATGCTGGGTGGCTTCAGCAGGCTGTGTGTGCCCACCCAAGGCAGCACGAGGAAAAGGCTGTCTGTAAGTGTGCTTGTGTGCTTGTGGCTTTACACAGTAAGGTGTCGCCAATTCATTAGCAGCACATTGGTGGTGACAGTTTATGATGGTTGCTTAATGGCTGTTAGGCAAACTGGGCAACAAAATGATTTGCAGGACATTTGGCAGAGCCTATGGTGACCGCTAATGCTGGAAGATAAGGATAGTCATGATCGTAATGGTGATGGTCATGGTGGTCATGGTGGTCATGGTGGTCATGGTGGTGGTCATGATGGTGGTCATGGTGGTGGTCATGGTGGTGGTCATGGTGATGGTGATGGTGGTGGTGGTGGTGATAGCGATGGTGATGGTGGTGATGACAGTGCTTTATGAGCCTGACCCACCTGCAACCCGCCTGAGCTCATTAAGGTTAATACAGGGCTCTGAACCTAGCGGCTCAGGGCGTCCCAATTCATGGCCAGCAGGTCCAGCTCCTGCTCCATGCAAGCAGCTGCTTGTCCCACAGAGCAACATCTCGAACATGTCGAGGGCCACTTACAACCATGTCATAGAGCCCAAGTGTGACGCTAGCCACAGCCCAGAGGGCCACGCCCATCTGAATAGGGTCGTACCTTGCTGCCATCGAGCACCACCGGGTTCCCTCTCACGAGTTCCGCCGCCACGCCTGCTGCCTGGTACAGGCCTGTTGCCACGGACGCAACACCTGACACAGCACTGGATGCCACATTCAAGGCACCCTGCAGAGCAGGAGAGCGGAGAGCAAGACTTGGCAGGATCTGGCCCAACCTCACCCGGCCAGGTCAGCAAGAACAAGCATGTGATGTGGGGTACTTCGGGGGTGACTATGTGATGGTTGCCATTAGCAGCAGCAGCAGCAAGAGGGAACGATAGGGGCTTGTCAGTCACATGCTGACCTGCAGGACTGGGCCATGCAACCACCTTGTCAGCTGTACTACACACGTCCCACACACCTTCCCAACAGCCTTTAAGCCATTCCAGGCACTCCCCCAAAACCCAGTCAGCTTGCGATGTGCCGCACTAGATATGTTTAGGTTCAGGATGGCTTCGCTTGGGATTACGCCCGGTGACTGACTGGCGCGTTGCAGCAGTCGCCTCAGCCCATCTTCGCTGTTGAAGGGGTGGTCTGTGTGCGCTAGGGGGAGTCGCTTGAAGTGCATGTTAGCATGGCGAAAGCACTGGTCCATGCTGGCCTGCAGACACACAATGAGGCCAGCCACATCGTTGCCATGAGCCTGCTGGTACAGTCAGCTCTGCACAGCAATGGCATAAGTCGCATAGAACCCCAACCAGCCCATGGCCTGCTCAATTGTAAGATACCTCCCAGGAGGGCACTCTGCAGCACATGTGGTGGTCCTCCCTAGCACACTGAGGAGGGTATGCAGTGCCTTAGTTTCTCAAGGTAGTCTGGGGGGCGGGTGATGGTTTGCTGGTTCATTGGTCCAAGGGCAGGGGTTTACGTTGAGAAAAAGATGTGTGGTGGTGAGTTGGAATGATGAATGGTGTGTGGAAACGCAGCCCTAGGCCACAGCCCTGCAGGAAGGTTTTGCGTGTGGGGTATTGGTGCTGCAGGCGGCTCTGAAATGTCGCAAAAAGGAATGGAAAACTGCACCCTCGCCAACAAGGAGGTCGAAGCCTCCGGCCTTGCGGCAACTTGCATGTATAGCAAAGCAGTTTCTTATGTCGTTAGGTGAAACGGGGCCCACGACCTTCAACTTATTGCGGAGTCACCCATTACCGACTCAGCCACCAAACGGGAGGTTGCAATGTGGCACAAGAGATTGCAACACATGCCACACATGAGATTATTATGGCGCTAAGCTGTGGTGATGGTGATGAAGCCATATGTTATAAGGACGGAGCTCCATGAGCATTGTGCCGGTGCCCCCCCCCTCACTGTTTGCCTGCTGCAGCATGTGTGCAGCCTGGTGTGTACTTCAACCTATCAGAGCCAGCAAAAGTGCATCACACCAACCACATCCTGACACAGCCAGTGTAACTGGCACTTGATCATCGCTACGCTCCATCTTGGGCCCAGTCAGGGGACAGTGGAGTCAGCAGGGTGCACACTCACTGCCAGGATGCATCGCCAACCACAATTGTTCCTGTCTGCCAGTGCTCCACTGTGGCCACGTTGGTGGTGAGCAGCCTGAGCTTCCCCTCCCCGCACTGCAGGACGCTCGTCACGTGCAACTCCTGACTCAGCAACACCAGCTCTTCCCTCTGTACAGGCATGCACATCAGTGGGTTCGTCTTCGGGTCAAGAACATAGTGAGAGCAAAAGAAACACCGACATGCAGATGCTCCTACTCATGTAATGCGACGGGACATGTTGCGTGTTGCTGCGGGCTTTGCGAGGTCGACATGGTTTCCTCTCATGGCGCCTCGCGACCTCATGGCACACCAACGGCATGCTTGGTGGCAGCTAGCGCAGATTCCAATACCAAGCCCGTCAGTTTTCGCGCTCTTGCATGCAAGTCACATGCACAATTGATAATTGACTCTGCAGTGCGAGACCCTGCACAAGGTCGGCGAAACCCTGTGCTAGGTTAATGAAACCCTGCACGAGGTCTGCAAACCCTGCATAGCGTCAATTGAAACCCTGCACAAGGTTTCAAAGGCCCCTTGAGCCTCAAAGTGAGAATAAATCTAGTGCAGGGTTTCATTAAACTGGCCCCCATTCCTTACTGGCTTTGACTTTGCACATGCTACCTACTAGGTTGTGCTTCTATTCTGATGCCTGACAACTCCTCATACTCAGAAATTTCAAAAAGTCACTTCAATCAGTTAGCACCATCTCCCTTAGCCAAATTCGGGGTGAGGGCCCAGCTGATGGTCCAGCAGCACCGCAATGACCAAGAATTTCACTTTGGCCCAAGGGAGTATTCTCCTCCACTAGGTCACAGCAGCCTACATGCCAAGTCTCAGACCTCAACTCGCAACTCTGCCAAGCCAGCCAGCCCTTGATTCAATAGCCCTTAATTCGCCGACGAGTGCAAGGTACAGCTGGTGGACTACTTGCGTGATCCCAAGTACAACTGCTTCATGGCAATGGCCGTGCGCACACCACCTCACAAGTGGTGGGACGTGGTCAGCACCCGTGACAACGCAGCCCTCAACAGCTTTGCACAGAGGATCACCTCCCAGTCTGCCTCAACCACATCATGCGAGCGGGCGTGGAGCTCCACAGACTTCATTCAGAACAAGCGCCGCAACCGGCTGAAGTCAGACACCGCTGACAAGCTGATCCGCCTGTACTTCAACTCAAGGCTGTTGGAACGTGCAGCCAAGGGTGCAGCATCGAAAGCATGGGAGTGGGAAGGGGAGGAAGGGGAGGAAGGGGAGGGGGAGGTGGAGGGGGAGGAGGAGGAGCCAGGAATGTTTGCAAGGTTGTTGGCTGTGAATGAGCCAGCTCTCAATGAGATGATGGCTCGCGATGCTATGCGATTGCAAGTGGAACAAGCGGCTCAGGATGGGTGCATGGTCACCATCTCATGCGTACCCATGGCCCAGCCGTATTTGGTAACACTGCTTAATCGCCAGGAGTGGGCTGAATTGCATCAAGCCATTGAGGAGGTCTTAGTTGCCCACATGCACGACCAAGATGTCGAGGAAGGTAACCCCTGACCTGCCCCCCCCTCCTGCCGCACCCCCCTGGCAGCAGCAGGCAGCTGGTGCTGGTGCCGCCCCTGACCCGCTGCCAGAATGCACGACCTCGAGGAGAGGAGGGGCGTTGTCACATGTTGTACTGCTCAGTTGCATCTGTTTGGCATGCCGTGATGACCGTTTTTACTGCGGCGACTGTCCCTGACTGTTTGCAGGGGCTACTGGGCCACGTCGGTCGCGTCGGTCGGCCGCGGCGAGGCCCGCATGAGCAATACGCGCATGAACTTGAATGTTCAAGTTTGAGCCGCCAGTGCGCTCAGCACAATGCACGGGAATTAATGAAACACGCTGCACCCCGTAGCTGACAGAGTGCTCTATCCCGGGATGTGCGTAGCATGATTAGAGACCACGTGGCTAAGACGCGGCGTCGTTTTGATTACCAGGGGTAGGTTTTCTGTTAGTTGGGGCCCGCCATGCGGTGTGGGCGTGCAAGCTGCTGGGGTTCCTGGCCTGTGATGGCCTCCCCCCGCAGCCCATGCAGGTCCGCCGGCGCCGGGAGTTGCAAGCAGCCATGCAAGCAGCCACTCCCAGCAGGCAACGCCACCTACGCAGCCAGCTGCAGCGCTTGCAGCGCTTGCAGCACCCGCCTCATCGGGCGGCGTGGATGTCCCTCACTCCCCTCATCCTCCTCACCGCCAGCCCCCACCTCCACCCTGCCTTCCACCTCCTAGCCCTAGCCCGGGCCAAGCCAGGCGTTAGCGGCAACCTTCCAGAGGCTGGTCTGCCAAGCCTCCTACGACGCATTGTGTCAGCCCTCCGTGGGTTGGGCTGCCCAGCTGACCTCTCGCCGGAGCTGCCGCTGCCAGTCGGGCCAGCATGTGGCCATATCCCGGTGTGGGGCAACCCATTGCTAGCTATGGAGGACGCCCAGCAGCCCCTTGCCCCCTTCCCACAACAGGCGGGGGCTCAAGCTCTGCAGTGGGTGGCGGAGTGGGCTACCACAAGCTTTCAAGAGCTGGCAGCCATCCCCTCCCTCACCAACCTCAGCAGCCTCCTCCACCTCTGCCGGGTCACTCAGCCAGCGGGCCGGGGGAGCAGGGTGGGGTCCAGGGAGTGGCTGCGGGCGGTGTGGGGGGAGGAACAGGTTGCTAGAAGCATAGCAGTGGCCGTTCGAGCCAATCCAGCCCGCTGCGCTACAGGCCTCTTCGCCATGTGGGCCCGCTTGCCCACCGGTTGGCAGCAAGAGGTGGCACGGCAAGATCCCTTGCCAGCCCCGGCGGACCCCCAAGCTCTGCAAAGGGTGGCAGTAGCCATGGTGATGGACCGGCTAGGTTGGCTGCCTAAGGGCCCCCCACCGGGCAGGGCGCCAGCACCCCCCCCCATCCCCATCCTTGAGGGTGCCACGGTCAAGTGCCTCACCCGGGTCCTTATGGAGCCGGTCACCATGCTGCGGGCGGAAGCCAACGCTCGTTTTGTCAAGGACGCCCTGGCTGGGATGTGGTCCCCTCCCCCTCCACTTACCTCCGCCCCCCATCTACCCCTTCCCTCCTTAGCCCCCGCCACCCAAGCTCATGGGGAGGCTTGGCTTGCCTCACGGCTCCCCTCCCTGTGGAAGCTACCCTGGCTGAACTCTTCAAAGGAGGTCATGTGGCGCCTAGTAGTCAACGGGGTCCCTTGTGCGGGGGGTCTCAACATCGGCATGGCCTGCCCGTGCGGCTGGGTTCCTGTGCGGGATCCTTCTCTCCAAGGGCAGGCCAGGGCTGATGCTCAAGGCAGTGCCATGAGGCGCCACACTTTCTGGGACTGCCCCCTAGCTTGTGCCGTTGTGCGCGAACTGCGCCGAGCCTTGCCCTCTGCTGTCCACCTCCACACTGCGCATGTCTGGCTGGCCATGTCACCTTGCACCACCCATGTCCACCAGGGGGTGTGGGATGTGGTCTGCTTGGCTGCATTGGGAGCCATGTGGCGTGGTCGGCGGGTCTGGTGGGCCCGGCAGCTAGCTGCTAGGGATCATGATGAAGCCCATGCCCTACGTCAAACCTCCTTGGATGAGCTTTGGCACTTGGCTGACGCCTTACCTGATGCCACCCCTGCCTTGTCCCTATGTGATAGAGTGTGCCGCTATGTTGTAGGTGATTTCTGGTCTCAAGTGCAGGACTTTGTTGCTTTGCACACCATCCCCCACAAGTGGCCTGCCGGGCACTCCATTCCTCACAACCACCCTTTCATCTGCACCCATGGTGACGGCCAAGCCAGGCAGCTACGCACCCACCTTCCCGAGACTGCCGCCATAGAGGACATGCTTCCTGCGGATTTGGACTGACCTTCACCTAGCCTAATTTGGCCCTGGGGGTAGTCTCCTTGTCTTGCTTCCCTTGTCTAGCGGGGCCTCCTAGTAGGCAGTGGTGGGGACGCTAAGGACGCCATTTAGAGCTTTGTGCCTTGTCCTTGCTGTTTGTCACCTAGTGTAGTCCGGGTAGCATGTGGCAGCCTGACAATCGCTAGGCCTCCCCCTGTCCCCCCTTTGTGCCCACGAGGGCTGCTTGCTCTGTGTGAGCGTGTGTTGCCCCAGACAGTGTGACGGTGGCCCTGCCACTGGTGCTGTAAGGCCTCTCTTCCTGTTAGTTGGGGACACTTAGTGATAACCCTGGCAACACGGGTTCGACTCCTGAAGGGTTGGCACGACTGAAAGAAAGAAGAAAGAAAGAAAACTACTCCGGTACAAACCGGCGTGCATTAAGGGAGGAGCTTCCGCCTGTGGCGCGGCCTGCTCCCACCTCCAAACGTTGGACACAGGCTGGACATGTCCCCATCAAGCTGCCCTAGCTGTAGCCACAGACCACAGCTAGCACCCAAGGCAAACAAAGAGGCATGATAGGAGCAAAGACTAGTGCACTCGGCAGCTGGCCTTATCTCTTCTCCTCGTTGACGAGAGCAATTCCAGCCTTGTCCGCCGGATGTCGCACTAAAAGCTGAAGTTCAGGCTCCAAAAGTCCAAACTTCAGCTGTCAGCCAACGTCCCGCGTTGAGGTAGCTCTGCTCCCTCCTTGACGACGCCAGCAACTCCACAACAGCTCGATGACCCGCAGCGGTCGTGTGCGGCACCCGGACCTCATTTGTATTCCGCTGGACAAAGCGGTGCCCGTTCAAGCCTGGGAAGGCTTTCCCGTTGCATCCCAATTTATATACCGCTGGGTGCGGTGGTGAGGTAGCTTAGCCAATCCGTGCGACCGAAGTCAACGCGTGGAGGTGCCTCACCGCCAGCCCCGTTGGCACGACTATTCTCGCTAGAAGAAGAAGAAGAAGAAGAAGACTACTCCGGTATTCACCGGCGTGCATTAAGGGAGGAGCTACCGCCTGGGGCGCGGCCTGCTCCCACCATCAAGCCAAAGAAGAGGCGTCCCCCCTACCCTCCCCCCCCTTTGGTAGCCCTGAGTCTGTAGCTTGTCTTTGCAATAGAGTGGGCTGCCTCCATAGAGTGTCTAGTTAACTTGTTGAGCAGCTTGGTAGTGTTGGCTTGTGTGATCCCAAGGGCCAAGAGGTGTTGCCGTGTGTGCGCTTCGTAGGTTATGCCCCCTATGCCTAGTAGGATTGGTATGATAGTGACCATATGGTCTTCCTTGCGTATGGTCTCGGCTAAGTGGGTGTGTTGAGTGAGTGCCTTGTTTAATTGGTCCGTCCACCTTGAGTCCGAGCAGTATTTGATTTCTATGATACATACTTGCTTGGGGGCTTTGCCGTCCTTGCTTGCCTTCTTATAAGGGAGCACCATGAGGATATCCGGCCTGGTGGTGTGTTTAGTATCTTCTGGTTTCAGTCCGAGTGTTCGGAGTGTTGTGTGTAGCGTGTCGCTGGGGAGGTCTAGGCTTTCTTTTGCGCCCTTCTCCCAGCTGCCGGTGTCCGCGAAGCTGATGCACCCGCCTAGTGTTCCCTTGCTTATAGCTTTAGTGATGAGGCGGCCCGCCCCGTTGTGCCGTTCTTGCACCATCGGTAGTGTCTCGCTGCAGCCCGAGAGGAGGTGAGTGGCACTGTCCGCTTCCCCGCAGAGTGGGCATCGGTCATCCGTCGCCCGTTTCCAGCGCATGGCTAGTTTTTGATTGTATAGCCCTCCGGTGCGGTAGAGTAGGGCAGTGCGTTGCGCGTGGGTGGAGATGTTCGTGTCGATCATCACTCTTTCGCCCGCTCCTTTCGCCGCGGCTTTGGTGATCTCCTGGGACATCTGGTAGTAGATGTTGTCTTGATTGGCGAGACCGAGGCTGTGCTTGCGGTGCATGTGTGCCCGCACGCTGTGGCGGCAGTCCGGCAATGGGGCGGGGGAGTCGCCGTCAGCTGCGTTGCTGAGCCAGTTCTTCGTCTCTTTCCGTGTGGTTGGGCTGTAGGCCGGGGTGTTGGCGAGCTCTAGGTGTAGTGCCGCGTGCTTGGCGAGGGCATCGGCGCCTTCGTTGCCGATGATGCCCGAGTGGGCCCTGACTTTGTAGAAGTGGATTGTCACGGGGCTGTCGATGATAAGGGTAGCGATGGTTGTCAGGATGTCGTTGTGTCTGTGGGTGATGAGCGACATCGGGTTAGCGAGGGCTCTGCGGATCTGGTAGAGGGAGCAGAGGCTGTCGGTGGCGATGCGTTTGGCCCCTGCTTTGAGTGCCGCGTGTATCGCTGTGAGTTCTGCCTTGTTGATGGTGTTGCTCTCTGGGTTGTCAAGGGCGACTGTGATGAGGACGTTGTTCTCCCGCGGATGTAGACCCCCGCCCCGACGCTCGCCGGGGCTGCCCCCGAGGTCTTAATGCAGCTGCCGTCCGAGTACGCGATCGTTGCCCATTCGGTGATGGCCATCCGTGGCTGTGTCGTGGAGTGTTCCGTGAGCTGGTTGTGGCTATGCAACAGTCCAGACACTCAGCTAGGATGAATGGTATGTTACTGTTTCTTTTCTCAATGCAGGATCCCATGAGGTGTGACTTGCTTTTTACTTATGATGAGATCCTGCAGTGTTCGAGGCTTACGGAGGCTTGGTTACGAGACCTCTGTGGACTGCTGATCGAATGACTGGCTCAGTGACTTAAGACTGGGAAGCGAGTTGTTTTGAGGATGAGCTGATTCTCGACGATGTAAGTACTTTGCACTACCACAGCGCGAGTCGGAGGCTGTCGAACAGTATGTAGACAGTCGCAGCGGCAACAATAGCCGCATAACTCAGCATGCCTGGCGGCTGCAGCCGACATTTATCTCTCAGCCGACCATGCATCCTGACCCCACAAACACTACTGTTACACTTGGTTTCCGCAATTGTTCGATCTATGGACCTGTGCGCAGTGACACCCGAGCCAACTTATTCGGAGGTGCCAACGGAGTCGTTTGTCACTGGGCCTACTGCAGAGTCTCCTGCTGATTCTGCAGAGGTGTTGCACAGCTGTTTCGCAGGCTTGCTTTACCCGTTTACACGGAGCTTAGCTAGTCCTTGCTTTGTCCCGCTGACGCGGAGGATTGCTTAGCTTGCCTTGCACATTTACACGTGCGCTGCTTGCCACCATCATCCCCGCCACCACCCCAACTAACGGGAGCTTAGCGAACTAGTTATCACCAGACCTGTAAATCTGCAGCCAAACTGCAGATCTAAGCAGAGTTACACCACAGCCTGCACTAGGCAGAGAGCATAGCCTTGCAGAGCACCAACTTGCAAGAGTCGTGTTGCATACCTGTAACAATGCAGCCAACCTTACACCAACCTGCTCTTTGCAGAGTCCCACCACACCTGCCCTATGCAGAGCCTCATCTCTATCAACACAATCAGCAGAGAACACATAGTGGCACTCCTGCCCTGAGCAGAGACACCAGCAACAAGCGTACCTGGCCACTTATAGGCACAGAGCACACCATCACCACCAACATCAGCCTGCACAAGCAGAGATCAGTACCTTGCAGTGCACCAGCCTGCAGAGAGTCATAACATGCAGTTGGCAAAGCACCCAGCCTATCAGGCATAGTCTTAAGCTGATAGACACGACAAGCAGGGCAAAGTGGCATGGGGCCAGTCCAGTAGTCATATCTTGACGTCTTTCGGCATGCACTCTCAGCTCAGCCCAGCACCAATCACGCCACACATAGCTGCTTCTCTAGCGCACGTTCTTCTTATCGCTACATCGCTCTTTTTAGACTCGGTCGACGCATTTGCAGCCCAACCCACAGCACAAGTGGAGCCCCACAGCGGAGAGCTCGGATGCTTTTTCTAGGAGGCGAAGACGCAGTAAGCTGTCCTCGCACCGCACCTGCAGCACAGTCGCATCGCTGCACATCCCGCATTAGGCGAGACCTCACAGTACGGTCGCGATGCCACTCCACGCAATGCAATGCAACCTGTTGGCATTAACCACAGAGACGGCACATAGCACATAGCACAGCTCTAGCTTCATGCATCCTGCTGGCTTCAGCCACAGAGACATCACCTACAGCCTACACTCCTGTATTCCTTGCAGAGATTAAAGCACCTTCCTACACCATGGCAGCTCACCCTGCAGCCTGCCATCACACTCAAGCCGCATAGTTGCACGACATGCGCACACTCTCACAGCCCAGGTTCTGCCTGAGGTAGCATCCACACATCATGGCAGCAAAGCACCCTAGCCAGCAGCCTACCATTACAAACAAGTCGTTAGCCGCACAGCCGACGCACAATCAAGCAGCCCAGGTGTCCCCTGAGGTAGCGCACAATCAAGCAGCCCAGGTGTCCCCTGAGGTAGCACACAATCGAGCAGCCCAGGTGTCCCCTGAGGTAGCACACATCGGCACGGGGCAAAGCTATCACGCATTTGCCTAGGGTTGCAGTTGCCGTACTGCTTCTCTCATGTTAACTCATGCATGGGCCACACACTATGCAGTAAGGCACACACACCTCTGCATCCAATCGATCGGGCACATACGCCTAGGCTCTTGAGCTTCGCAGCCTTGCACCTCAAGTGACCTCAAAGTGCACAGTACCAGCGTCTCCTTACGGCTGCACTGGCTGGCTAACATGCCAGTTACTACAGCAGAGCCGGGGGAGCCATATAACTCCCATGCGCACCGACCTGCATCACATGGGCATGACTGCAACCAAGCACATGACCCCGCAACCATCCACTCTGGTTAGGGACAAGGCATATGTCTGCTTACATCCCACCAACTCTGTTCTAGCATTATGCAGCCGGCATGGACCGATCACCCATTGCAACCTGCGCTGAACACAGCTACCACATCTTCTGTTTCTCAGTTTCTGTCACGATGGTTTCTTTGGTCAGCTTTGGAGGAGGAGGAGAACGAGACACCGGTCAGCTCAAGACTCTGATTTCATAGTTCTAGCATGGTTCACATGGAGCTCATGCATTTGCTTGTCTGTTGCATGAAGCATGAAGCATGTTTCTGCCTGCCTGTCCGTGCATGCCTGTTTTGCCTGTTGTCGCAAGATTCTGACTGATATCAGCAAGCTCCGGGACGTAGCTTTTCGGAGTGGGGGAGAGTGCAACAGTCCAGACACTCAGCTAGGATGAATGGTATGTTACTGTTTCTTTTCTCAATGCAGGATCCCATGAGGTGTGACTTGCTTTTTACTTATGATGAGATCCTGCAGTGTTCGAGGCTTACGGAGGCTTGGTTACGAGACCTCTGTGGACTGCTGATCGAATGACTGGCTCAGTGACTTAAGACTGGGAAGCGAGTTGTTTTGAGGATGAGCTGATTCTCGACGATGTAAGTACTTTGCACTACCACAGCGCGAGTCGGAGGCTGTCGAACAGTATGTAGACAGTCGCAGCGGCAACAATAGCCGCATAACTCAGCATGCCTGGCGGCTGCAGCCGACATTTATCTCTCAGCCGACCATGCATCCTGACCCCACAAACACTACTGTTACAGGCTACGTTGGTGTCCCGAGGTGGGGAGGTCCCTGTCCTTCGGCAAGCGCCTATGTTGTGTGTGACCGTTAGGGGGTGTGGCCGGCTGGCTTTGATTCGTTGGTCTGCTGCGGATTGGGTGTGTGTCTCGTTGGGGGTGGAGGGCAGTGGCAGTGCTAGCTAGCCATCCTTGGGGGTTGCCTTTGGCGACGAGGTGTTGTCCCGCTGCGTTCCAAATGACGTAGATGTGGAGGTTGGCGTGCTTGCCTGGCTTGGAGCATTTATTCTTGGTAGGGGGTATGCTAGCCAGGTGCTGGCAGTACTCGGGGTAGCGCCGCAGGGTGTCAATGTGTTTTGGGTAGGAGATGCCCTTTTTTCCGGGGATCAGCATGATGGTGGCCATGGCCTCCTCCTGTGTAGCTGAGTGTATCGCATGGTTGACGCATTTTAGTGCCACTGCATCGTCTGCCGGCACATTCCATGTGGATAATCCAGTGTGGCGCACCAGCAGGCAGTTGTGGTGTGCACCAAAGGCCGTGTCATTGATGTCAGGGCTCCAGTAGGTGGTGGTTTCTGGTCTAACTGTGAGTGGGTCAGCCCATCTTTGGACGGTACTTGTAAAGAGTCGCGTGGTGTGTAGGGTGTTAAGGGCTTTGTCTTGTGCCCCTCTCATGGGGTGGTGGCTGCTTTGTGCGTCCTGTCTCCTTAGTAGGGACACTACCTCTGTGGCCAGGTTGCGCGTGTGTGGTGTGTGTTGTAACCAAGCGTGTAGATGTTGGTGTTGGGCTTTCGTCAGGAGGCCAACTGTGCGGCCCGACTCGTCGTGAGCCGTTACGTGTTGCACTAGGTCGTGCTGTGGCATGATGGGCTCCCCCGTGCTGAGGCTCATCGCGGGGGCGGTCATGTGGGGGTGAAGTTGGAGGAAGGTTTCGCATTTGGTCACCCCCGCCATTGGCTGCACCCCCATGGCTCAAGACATAACATCTAACTCATTTCTGCACGGATGAGGCCGCCGATTTGTGCGATGAGTTGCTGATGGCCCGAATAGAGTGCAGACAGCTCCAGCGGTTTGCCGGGTGGCTGGCCCCCAAACAGCGCCGTGTTCTGGAGCTTCGCAGACACGTTAAGCAACATCTATAGGCAGCCTGGACACATTGCGGCGTGAATGGCGCATCCCGACTGGACATGTCAAATTTTCAGGTTAGCTCGCATTAGTGTTGCAACGTCTCAGCACGCATCGAAACCCACTCCCAAGCTCACCTGCTGCATCGAAACCCTCTCCCGGCCTGCTCCCTTGCCACCCGCTCCAAAGTGTCACCTTTTGTCATCAAACGGCGCCCAATCTGCAGGTCGATGGCATTGCGGGTTGGGCGCGTGACCGCGACGGCGCATTACTGCTGAACACAGGTTCGGTCCACATGTGGCAGCGATTCTAGGTTGCAGCACGTTTCCGATTAGTGGAGCTTGTGGCTCCTGAGCAACCACGAACGGCAAGAATTAGTAATAGATATGCAGAAACTGAGCTGAAATCTGTTTTTGTTATGGTGCAGGCTAGTGAAGGCCATGGGTGACAAGAAAAGTGGATTGAAGGCGAGATGTGCCGGTGCGCAAAAAACGAGGGAGGTTATGGCACGGCGCAGGGCTGCTGAGGCTGAGGCCAAGGCCCAGGCTGGTGCTGCTGAGGCTGAGGCCCCGGCACAGGCTGATGTTGGTGCTTATGAGGCACAGTTGCATCAGCTGCAGGCTGACCTGCAGCAGAGGGAGCAACAAGTTGCTGACACCCAACGCTTGCAACATCTACAGCAACAGCTGCAGGACCTCCAGCAGGATGAACTTCAACGTAAGGAGCAGCAGGTAGCTGAGCAGCAACAGCAGCTGCAGCAGCAGCAGGCAGACATGCACCTGAGGGAGCAGCAGTTGGCTGAGCAGCAACACCAGGTGCAGCAGAGGGAGCTGCAGGTGGCTCAGCAGCTGCACCAGGTGCAGCAGCAGCAGGCAGACATGCAGCAGAGGGAGCAGCAGGTGGCTCAGCAGCAACACCAGGTGCAGCAGCACCAGGCAGACATGCGGCAGAGGGAGCAGCAGGTGGCGCAGCAGCAACACCAGGTGCAGCAGCAGCAGGCAGACATGCAGCAGAGGGAGCAGCAGGTGGCTCAGCAGCAACACCAGGTGCAGCAGCAGCAGGCAGACATGCAGCAGAGGGAGCAGCAGGTGGCTCAGCAGCAACACCAGGTGCAGCAGCAGCAGGCAGACATGCAGCAGAGGGAGCAGCAGGTGGCTCAGCAGCAGCACCAGGTGCAGTTGCAGCAGCAGCTGTACAGGCTGCAGCAACAGCTCGAGGCACACAGTGGGGCTGAATTGCAACGCCAGGTGCAGCAGCAGCTGGCAGCACAGCAACACCTGTTGCAGCAGCAGCAGGCTGACCTGCTACGGAAGCAGCAGCAGGTGGAGAAGCAGCTGCAGGAGGCGGCAGTCCAGCAGGCTGTCAGCACCCACCACCCCCTCCCAGACCATTCTACATGCTCTCCCCAGGTCCCTGGGTCCCTCAGGTCATCCATCTTCAAGCGCCCACGCCAGGACATAACACTAGCGCCCATGCCAAGGTACGCAGTTCCCATGCATGCCCTCCCAAGCAACCACCACCACACCACACCACACCACACCACACCACACCACACCACACCACACCACACCACACCACACCACACCACTGGGCTGGAGAAGTTAGTGAGTGATGCCCAGAATGCCAGGGCTGCTGCAGGCGCTGCAGGAGGGGGAGCAGCTGCAGCACGGGGCACAGCTGGGGGCGCAACCGTGAGGGTTGACCTGGACTATGCCACAGTGCAGAGCTGGTTTGTGTGCCCATGCAAGGTTGGCGCCAAGCCCAGCCTGGCCTGCTTGCAAGCTTGGAAGCAGCGGACCATGTCAGTGTTCGTGGCATGTGCACACTACCAGGACATGGCTGGCAACTACAGGGAGGAGTCAGTGTTTGTGAGTGCTGACAGGTGTGACCAGTCTGCTGAGGCTTCCACCACAGCCCTTGTGCAAGTGATTGAGTGTTTGCTGCAAGGCAGGAGGCACCCGGATGGCATCCAGGGTGAGGCCAGCAACTTTGATGGAGTGAGTGAGGGGAGGGACGATGGAGAGGGGTGGGTGGGCAAGATGGACATGAGGCAGTTGTGTTTGTGGTCAGATGGTTGTGCATCACAGTTCAAGGGGGCCAAGGCCATCAGGTTGCATTGGCATCTAGCCAATAGGTTTGGGGTGCCTGTGCAATGGTCATATGGTGCCACATCGCATTTCAAGAGCACGCATGACTCTGAGGGTGGGGTGGCTAAGAAGGAGTGGAGGGAGCAGATGTTAGTGCATCCTGAGCTGGTGGGGAAAGTGTGTGGGGCTGCTGTGCTGACTGACTGGGCTAACAAGCATTTTGCTGTGCCATGCCATGCACAAGACACTAGTGCCAGCCACAGGCAACGTGGCCACATCATGTTTCGGCGCTATCTTGTGCTGGACGACGCTAGGCAAGCAGCTGTATGCTGCATGTCTGAGGCTGATGTGGAACGCATGCATAAAGATGTGAAGGGGTGCAGGGCGATGCACCGCATGGTGTTCACACCTGACGGGGACCAGCCTCAATGGGCCATGGCTGGATGTGCGTGCAACACGTGCATGAGTGTGCCATGCCTGCCGTGCATGAAGCCTGACACCACCACCCCACTTGAGCCCATGCCCATGTTTCAAGACACTGTGAAGGAGGTGAGGGAGGACGAAGAGTGTTATGCATTGTTGATGTTGTTCCATTCTGATTTGCTGCATGATGAGGTGTGCTTTGGCAAACTGACCAACAAACACTGTGAACGATATCGCATGCACGTGGGGTGGAAGAGGGAAGAGGGACGTCGGGAGTTGCGTCGTTGGGTGCTGAGAGAGCTGCAAAGTGAGGAGCTGGAGGCTGAATATGAGGCGGACAATTGATGTGTAAACTGCATTGGGGTCTACTTTGCAGCATCACAAACGGCCCACACATGAATACAACGCGCTTGTTTCACGATTACACGATACAAGCCCACACAAGGAGCCGCACAGAACATTCAGTCCATCTCTTGCCATCCTGGTTGGACAGAAATCCGGCCGGAAAAGTTGCCCATTTCATGGGAATTTGACATGGTCTTACGTGACACGCGTCGCACGCTTGTTGTCGCACGTTGTGTTGCAGGGACAGCCCACAAGCCACACCAGCACTCTCAAGCACATTATCAGCACTACCACTAGCACTTTTACACATGTCGGGGGGGTCCTGCGCCCGACAAGAAATTCAAACATTTGAAAAGCTGGGCCGCTGAGCGCGATAGCTGTTCTCTTATCACAGCCCCACTAAGTAGGCTATTCCCAACACAACGCGACCTAATCTCTCAGCACCCCCGCCCGCCCCGGCACAGGTGCACATCAGCCCGAGCAGCCCGCTAGCTTCGCTCTGATGAGCTGCACCGCCCTGCGCAAAAATCGCTGTAAAACTCTTAAAGACCGGTCGGATGTTATCAGGGGTACAGCCAATGGCGGGGGTGACCATTTGCCTGTCCCGACGATGTCCGTCTGCGGGTTGATGGGGTATGTGTGGAAGGTGGCCTTCGAGTGCAAGTTGGTGCACCGGGGTAGCCAGGTGTGCGGGTCCGGTAGTCCCTTTCGGGTGCGGGCCGGCAGGTGCGTGTCGGGCCTCGCATGTCTGGCCTCTTGTATCTGCCTGTTTTCCTCGTCGTAGTCGTTGCGCTTTGCCATGTAGTCCAGGTGTGCCGTGATGAGCGGCGCCGGTTCGAGAGTGGGGTGCCAGTGTACTCGTATGAGGTCCGAGTGCGCTGACTGACGCATGGTAGTCTTAAAGTCATTGCTGCCAAATTTGCATATAGGGCACAGCCAGTATCCTGGTTCCT
>JASKMD010000430.1:0-29892 GCA_030144725.1 Haematococcus lacustris
GCGCCGGCTAGGCCCCCCTCTGGCTGGCTGGGTAGCAGGCTGCGTGTAGCCTCGCCTCGACCTACACTGAGCCACCCGCTGCCGCTCCTCCCGCCTAGCCCTCCTGTCATCCGGGGAGGGGCGCGGAGGTGCCCTCGCGGCGGTGTCAAGCCAGCGGGGAGGCTGACTACCCTGCAGCTCACAGGGCCCAACCCGCACCGTGGCGAGCCGGGTGCCCAGCCCGGTGGAGGGACCAAGCTCCTGGGCTGGGAGATGGGCAACTGCGCCAGGCCCCGTGACCTCCGTGCGGCAAGAGGCGGTGGGGGCCGCTGCCTCGGCGTCCATGGGGTCAAGGGAGGGAGAGCTGGCGGAAGGTTCCCCACCCACCCACTGCCCGGCTGCGGCTAGGCCCCTAGCTGTGGCATCTCTCAGCTTACGGGCAGCGAGCTTGCCCTTGGAGGCCAGCACCGCGCCCTTCAAGAGGGCCTTGCCCAGCAACCCCAAGTGCCCCGGGGAGCGCGGAGAGGCTGATGGGGGAATACCGGCAAGGGAGCCAGAGGCAACAGACCCCTCAAGAGGCACGGGATGGACAGCGGGAAGAAGAACAAGGGGGGGAGGGGCGGCCCAAGGGGGGTTCAGGGGGGCAGAGAGCTGCTGGGGGGGAAGAGGGATGTGGGGGAGATGCACCCCTCGGGGTGGGACAGAGCAAGGCGCATGCGCTCGGGACACAAAAGCCCCCTGGGCGCTGGGCTGGAAGGTGGTGGGCGTTGGAAAGAGGGTAGAGAGCACGGGCCGGGTAAGGCGTGGACGATCCAAAACCATCGGAGAAGGCACGGCCCCAGCCCTAGTCCCAGCCCCAGCCCCAGCCCCAGCCCCAGCCCCAGCCCCAGCCCCAGCCCCAGCCCCAGCCCCAGCCCCAGCCCCAGCCCCTGCCCCAGCCCCAGCCCCTGCCCCAGCCCCAGCCCCAGCCCCAGCCCCAGCCCCAGCCCCAGCCCCAGCCCCAGCCCCAGCCCCAGCCCCAGCCCCAGCCCCAGCCCCAGCCCCAGCCCCAGCCCCAGCCCCAGCCCCAGCCCCAGCCCCAGCCCCAGCCCCAGCCCCAGCCCCAGCCCCAGCCCCAGCCCCAGCCCCAGCCCCAGCCCCAGCCCCAGCCCCAGCCCCAGCCCCAGCCCCAGCCCCAGCCCCAGCCCCAGCCCCAGCCCCAGCCCCAGCCCCAGCCCCAGCCCCAGCCCCAGCCCCAGCCCCAGCCCCAGCCCCAGCCCCAGCCCCAGCCCCAGCCCCAGCCCCAGCCCCAGCCCCAGCCCCAGCCCCAGCCCCAGCCCCAGCCCCGGCCCCAGCCCCAGCCCCAGCCCCAGCCCCAGCCCCAGCCCCAGCCCCAGCCCCAGCCCCAGCCCCTGCCCCAGCCCCAGCCCCAGCCCCAGCCCCAGCCCCAGCCCCAGCCCCAGCCCCAGCCCCAGCCCCAGCCCCAGCCCCAGCCCCAGCCCCCGCCCCAGCCCCAGCCCCAGCCCCAGCCCCAGCCCCAGCCCCAGCCCCAGCCCCAGCCCCAGCCCCAGCCCCAGCCCCAGCCCCAGCCCCAGCCCCAGCCCCAGCCCCAGCCCCAGCCCCAGCCCCAGCCCCAGCCCCAGCCCCAGCCCCAGCCCCAGCCCCAGCCCCAGCCCGCTGCTGCTGCTGGTGCAGCTGCTGCTGCTGCTGCTGCTGTTGCCGGTGCTGTTGCCGCTGCTGCTGCTGCTGTTGCTGTTGCTGTTGCGCTACAGGCACCAACCTCGCCCCCTCTGTGCCAGCAGTGCCACCCCCTGCTGAGGTGCGCTGGTGAGGTGTGGCGGCAGCCTGGGGCTGACTAGCTGTGATAGCCCTGCCGTCCAGCGACTGTGCCCCTCCGCAGTCGGGCCGAGAGGCCTCGTCTTGGGTAGAAGCGGGTGAGGCTGGGGGGGAGGGGAGGAGAGCTGATAGCAGCTCCGGCTGAGGGACAAGGGTGCTCCTACCGGCTCGGAGGGCCCTGCTAGCGGCGGAGAACACGACGGCTAGAGCCTTGCCCCCCACATCCCCCGGCTTACCTCCGGTGTGTAACGGCGCGCGTCCGCGTGTCCGTATTCCACACTTTAGCAGAGTGACTGGGGAGGTCACTGGTGGGCTGTACACTGCCCACCATTCGGGTTCAACTCCCGGGGGTCCCGTTCTAAACCCAAGCCCAGTTGCTGTGTGACGAGTGCGGTAGTAATGCAGTGGCGCTAATTATTACAACGACATGCTGCTCACTCTGTAAGATTAAAGGCAGCGGCTGGCGCCGTGACAGATGGTTTCCGACCGACGTACACACAGCAACATGACGGACAAAGAGCCTCCTGGCAACTCCAACGCCGGGTCTGGTGTTACCACAGCCCCGCCTGTTACAACTCCACTGGAAACAGCGTTCGATATGATGGACAAGCTCATCGAAGCCGCACAGGCTAATCCAGCCATGCGTGAGAAGTTCAAGGCGGTGTTTAACACCCCGTCAGGCGGCTCTATGGCCCCTGAGGACGGCCCTGGTGGCGGCCTTGGCGATGCTCTTGGTGAAGGCATCGAGGAAGGCGAGATGGACGTGCCGCCAGGACGCTACACTGGAGGAGATTTGGAGTACATTGAGGAGCTGGAGCAACGCCAAGCTCAGCTGACGGCTGAGAACGAGGCTATGCGGCAGACGCTCTCCACCATCAACACTCAAGTAAGGCCTCGAGCTCCTACAGGCCCTAGGTCAGATCCAGCGGGTAGGCCTGATGCGTCTGCGTTGCCTGATCGACCTGCGGGGAACAACGGGCAGAGGGAACGAGCTGTCCCTATGGGCCCTCCTGTTTCAGAACTGCCTATGCCTTTGTCGCTGAGTGCCAGGTCTATACCAGGTCCCGACAAATGGACTGATGCTTGCAGTGCTACTCATCGCAGAGCCTCTGCGTTTTGTGACGACTTAGAACGTCACTGTGCTCGCTACAGGCTTGATGTTGCGTCTGCTATGCCTGCTTTTTTGACTGGCACAGCCCGCAACACCTGGTACCCCTCAGTCAAAGACGCATATGCTGCTTTGTATGCTGACGCACCTGACTGGGCTTACCTTCGTTCCGCCTTCTGTGAATACACAGGCGATGATCTTAGGGATGACTGCAATGTGGCTCGTACCAAGCTCATTGACGGGTCTCTTCAGATGACCACTGGCATGCTCTTGGGCAGCTATATCATTGCCTTCAGAAACAACTTGCTGATTGCAGGTTCTGACAGCATGTGCCAGCCTTTGCTGTGCATGGTGTTTACCAGAGGTCTCAGCCCTGCTTTGCAGACTGCTGTTTTGAAGGATCTGGCTCCTTTCAAGGACCCCACTCTGTCTCAGGCCATTGATGCTGCTCGGCAGGCGCAGAGGAACATTGTCATGCTGGCCACCACAACACCATCTAAGGGTGCTGTGTCTAATGGTGTCCATGCTGTGCAGGCTGTGGCGGCTATGGGTGGAGGTGCTCGCCCAGGCAGGAGGGGCTGTGGTCCCCCTCCTGGTCCTGCTGGTGGTAGCAAGCGCCCCAGGAAAGTCAACCTGTGGGCCTCTCCTCGCCCTGAGCCTGGCCAGTACTGTTACAAGTGCTACCATCCTGGTCACCTGTCCAACTGGCCCTGCCCGTTCCAGCAGTACACTGCTACTGAAGCCCGCCGCAGATCTGGCTACCAGAACCCACCTAACGGTGCCAAGAAGCCTGGGCAGAAGTCTGACTCTAAGCCTCCCTCTGAGCCAGAGGAGTCTGAGTCTGAGCCTGAGCAGCGTCCCCCACCTGCTCAGCCTAAGGGCCGGCGCTCTCAGTCCGCTCGCATTGCCGTGGGCCGCTGAAGTGTTGCGCAGCCAGACAGCCAGATCTGTGCTGTGTCTGAACCTGAGCAACTGTTGCATGATGCTGCAGTTGTAGGAGCAAGGAGTGTGAGTAAGCCTAAGGCCAACTCAACTCAGGTTCCTTTGTTAGCCTGCCCTGATGTGTCCCAGCCTGCCCTGCCAACAGGACTGCCATGTTCTGTGTTAAGTGATGTGCCATGTAAGACTGCTGTGCCTTCTGAGGCTCGGTACCAACAGGCACATGTACTTGGGATGGTTGGACGTGATGGCAAGGTGAGATTCAGGTTTTCTGGCACCCTTGACCATGATCACAAGTGCTTTTGCCTTGCTGACGGTGGTGCTGATGACTCGTTCATCAGTCACATGTTTGTGTCTAAGCACAAGCTGAAGCTGTATGAGTACCCGGTGGCTCTTCGTTATGAAGTTGCCAATAATCAACCGGTGTATTGCACGCATTATGTCAAGGCACACCTGTCCATTCAGCAATTCAGCTGCTTTTGCAACTTGACTGTGATGCCTGAACTGGTGCATGAGTATGACATTCTGCTGGGTGCTGACTGGCTTACTGTGCAGGGGGCACTGGTCGACTACATCGACAAGTCCCTCACCCTGCGTACCCCTAAGGGCAGGCCTGTGCTACTACCTTCAGCTATCAACAAAGGTGGGTCAGTGAACTGTACAGTTGAGTCTCAATCTACTGTAAACCCTGTAAAAGAAGCTTATGCTATACCCCCTGGTTTCCTTGAGCCTGGCCCAAGCGGTGTCTCTACACCCTTGTCTGCCAAAGAGGCTGCAAGATGGCTCAAGCAGGGTGGTACAGGTGTGGTGGCATTGGTCTCTTATGAGAACTTGCAAGACCCACCTGGCGTACCCCCTGAGCAGGCAGCACAGTTGAAGAGCCTCCTTATGGAGTACTCTGATGTGTTTCAGCCTATAACTGGGTTGCCTCCTGCGCGTAACGTGGGGCATTCCATTCCCTTGCAGGAAGGTGCTAAGCCTCCTGCCAGGCCCAGTTATAGGATGAGTAAGCCAGAACAGGATGAGGTTAAGAAACAGGTCACTGACATGCTATCCAAAGGGTTGATTGAGCCTAGCACATCCCCTTATGCAGCGCCCGTTCTTTTTGTAAAGAAGAAAACTGGAGAACTACGTATGTGCGTAGACTATCGTCAACTCAATAAGCTCACCATTCGTGACCAATACCCTCTACCCAGGATTGATGATCTATTTGATAAACTTTCCGGTATGACCGTGTTCTCTTCCCTGGATCTCCAGGCTGGTTACCATCAGATCAGGATCCCTGATGAAGATATTCCTAAAACTGCGTTTAGGACACCCATAGGTCATTACCAATACAAAGTTCTGTGCTTTGGTTTAACCAATGCACCGGCCACGTTTCAACGTGCCATGAACCAGGCATTTGCCGAGGTGATTGACAAGTGTGCCCTTGTATACCTTGATGACATTCTAATCATGTCCAAGTCTATCAAGGAACACCTCGTCCACCTTCGTGAAGTCTTTGAATTGTTGAGGAAACACAAATACTTTGCTAAACTTTCTAAGTGTGATTTTATGAAAGAGTCTTTACCTTTCCTGGGTCACATCATCTCTAAAGATGGTGTAGCTGTAGACCCCAGCAAGGTGGCTGCAATAAAAGACTGGCCTGTTCCTACGAACCTGACAGCCTTGCAGTCATTCCTTGGCATGGCCAATTATGTACGTAAATTTGTACATAATTTCAGTGCCATTGCAGCTCCACTCACTAATCTGACTGGACCTGAAGGCAAATCTTTTAACTGGGAGGAGTGGCCTAAACCTCAGTTAGATGCCTTCAACGCTGTAAAGCAGGCAGTCATGCGTGTGCCTATGCTCCGCCTTCCTGATACAACCAAACCTTTCCAAGTCTACTGTGACGCTTCATTACTGGGTGTCGGGGCAGTCTTGATGCAGGATGGTTATCCCCTTGCTTATTATTCTCGTAAGCTTACAAAGGCTGAAAAGAATTATACCACTGGGGAGCAGGAAACACTGGCTATTATTGCTGCGTGTACACAGTGGCGATGCTACCTTGAAGGTGTGCAATTCACACTGTATACTGATCACCGCCCTCTAGAGGCCCTACCTACGCAGTCTACACTGTCCCGTAGGCAGAGCCGCTGGTTGGAATTCCTGTCCCGATTTGATTACACCATCAAATACCTACCTGGCAACACTAATCCTGCAGACCCACTGTCACGTATTCCAGTAACTTCAGCGACGGCTAAGACTGATACTGACAAAATCCTGGTGACGACCAGGCAGCAGAAGCGGAGATTACAGGAGGGGGAGGAAGCCGGTGCGGGTACACCGTTGGGCAGCAGCAGCGGGGGCAGCGAACAGCAGCCTGCCGCTGGATCAGACCCTGACCATGATGCTGACTCTGATGATGCTCTAAAGCCATCAGAGCCTAAGCGGTTAAGGTGGGCTGACCCGGTCTCTAATGACTGTGAGGCACAGCTCCCTGAGTGTCCTGGTCACCCTTCTCAGGTCACAGATTGGCTAATTAGTGCCTATAGCACTGATCCCGCCTTTGCTGAACCTAATGAGGAGTGGGAAATGACCCAGGAGGGACTGTGGCGACATCTTGATAAAGGCACTATTATAGTCCCTAATGATATTCAGCTGCGAGAGCATATTTTGCACGAAATGCATGATGCTAAGTATGCTGGCCATGTTGGCATCACCAAGACCTTGGAGCGTGTGCGCAGGGTGTTCTGGTGGAAAACTATGCGCACTGATGTTAGACACTATGTGGCTAATTGTGATGCATGCCAACGTAACAAAGCTTCTCGCCAGGTTCCTGGTGGGTTGCTAAATCCCTTGTCTATACCTGGGTACCGCTGGGAATCTGTCACCATGGATTTGGTGGTTAAGCTTCCAGTCGGTGTGCATGGCTATGACTCAATTTGTGTGGTCGTGGATCGTCTGTCAAAGATGGTTCACTTAATCCCATGCATTGAGGCCATGGATGCTAAAGAGTTTGCTGAACTTTACATTGATCACGTATTTAAATACCATGGTCTATCTAAAGTTACCATCTCTGATCGTGGTGCGACCTTTAACAATCAGTTCTGGATTGAGGTCAGGAAGCTGATAGGCGTAGACCCTGCTTTCAGCACTGCGTATCATCCAGAGTCTAATGGGCAAACTGAGCGTACTAATCAAACTGTGGAAGAAATGCTTAGACATTATATCCTGCCTACCCAGGTTGATTGGCCTAGACATCTGGCTTTTGCCGAGTTTGCCATCAATAATTCCTGGCAGGAGTCCATTCAGTCTACACCATTCCTGGTGAACTATGGACAGTCACCCATTACGCCTATGCTGCATAAGCTGCCCAGGCCGTGCCTCTCGCCCTCCGCTGAGAGCTTTGCCAAGAAGTGGGAGCATGAGGTGAAGCATGCCCAGGAGTGCATGAGGGTGGCTCAGGACCGCCAAGAAAGGTATGAGAATAAGCGTAGGCGTGATGTCACGTTCAGCGTGGGTGACAGTGTCTTGCTGAGCACCAAGAACCTGCGCAATGCACCAGGCAAAGCACGTAAGTTCTTGCCTAGGTATGTGGGGCCTTTCAAGGTCACAGGTAGGCTAGGTGAGTCTGCCTACAGGTTGGAGCTACCTCCCACCATGAGCAGGTTGCACCCCGTGTTTCATGTGTCACTTCTTAAGAAGTACACTGGCAGCCAGGGGTTCCACCCCCCTCCTGTGTTGGAGTGGCTGGAAGATGCTCCTCACTATGAAGTGCATAGCCTGTTGAATCACAGGCAGGTACGGTTCAAGAAGCGCATGGAGTACCTGGTCAAGTGGACTGGCTATGATGACACCTACAACACTTGGGAGCCAGAAGCTAACCTAGCTGGTGCTCCTCAGATCTTGTCTAGGTATAAGGCTGTGCATAACCTGCCTTGATGTTTGTTGTCCTAAGTGACTTATGTCACCTGGCCTGGTCCTATGACCATGGTCTCCATGTGACACCTTATGGTGTTGCATGCTTGTCTGTGGGTGATTGGTACCCTTATGGGTCAGTCTGTTTGTTAGTGGTCTCTATAGACTGCGAGCCTCGGTGCCTCGGGTTATCCCCAAGTACCTTGGCGGAACGGATCTCTTAAGAGGGGGAGGAATGTAACGGCGCGCGTCCGCGTGTCCGTATTCCACACTTTAGCAGAGTGACTGGGGAGGTCACTGGTGGGCTGTACACTGCCCACCATTCGGGTTCAACTCCCGGGGGTCCCGTTCTAAACCCAAGCCCAGTTGCTGTGTGACGAGTGCGGTAGTAATGCAGTGGCGCTAATTATTACAACGACATGCTGCTCACTCTGTAAGATTAAAGGCAGCGGCTGGCGCCGTGACACGGTGGAGTTGGTCATGTCCATGCGGGGAAGAAGGGACCTCCTGCCTCGTGTAGGAGCTGCTGCACCGCCAAGCTGGAAAGGCCGACTCGCGGGCCCCTGACCAGTGGAGGGGGCGGCTGGGCTGCTCGGCGACAGACCATGCGCCTCCTTCTCCCCCGGCTGCGCTGACTCACCCCTTGAGCACACCCGGGCAGCCCAGGACGGGCCCAGCCACGGAGTCCCCCCAGAAAGCTCTGCTGTAGCTGGGCCCCAAGAGCTATCGAACCGGGAAGGCCTTCCACGGGGCGGAGCAAACGGGTGGATCCCGAGACCCTTAAGCCCTGGCCCTCTAGCCCCTGATTCATCCCCTGCCCCCGCTACAGCCTCTTTCCCCGCCCCCGCTCCCACCCCAGGGCTGTGCTGCTGCTGCTGCTGCTGCTGGGCCACCTGGGCGCCCTGCGCCACCCGGGGCCCCTCATCCCCAGCTGTGCCACCCCCATCTGAGGTGCGCTGGAGGGGGGCGACAGCAGCTGAGGCAGGGTTAGGGTCTCGGGAGGTAGGGCTGTGCTGCTGCCGCTGCTGGGCCACCTGGGCGCCCTGCGCCACCCGGGCCCCCTCATCCCCAGCCGTGCCACCCCCAACAGAGGTGCGCTGGAGGGGGGCAGCAGCAGCTGAGGCAGGGTGAGGGCCCCGGGAGGTAGGGCTATGCAGCGTCTGCTGCTGCTGAGCACCCTGGGCGCCCTGCGCCACCCGGGCCCCCTCATCCCCAGCTGTGCCACCCCCATCTGAGGTGCGCTGGAGGGGGGCGGCAGCAGCTGAGGCAGGGTCAGGGTCCCGGGAGGTAGGGCTGTGCTGCTGCCGCTGCTGGGCCACCTGGGCGCCCTGCGCCACCCGGGCCCCCTCATCCTTAGCCGTGCCACCCCCAACTGAGGTGCGCTGGAGGGGGGCGGCAGCAGCTGAGGCAGGGTGAGGGCCTCGGGAGGTAGAGCTATGCAGCGTCTGCTGCTGCTGAGCACCCTGGGCGCCCTGCGCCACCCGGGCCCCCTCATCCCCAGCTGTGCCACCCCCATCTGAGGTGCGCTGGAGGGGGGCGGCAGCAGCTGAGGCAGGGTCAGGGTCCCGGGAGGTAGGGCTGTGCTGCTGCCGCTGCTGGGCCACCTCGGCGCCCTGCGCCACCCGGGCCCCCTCATCCCCAGCTGTGCCACCCCCATCTGAGGTGCGCTGGAGGGGGGCGGCAGCAGCTGAGGGAGGGTGAGGGAGGGTGAGGGAGGGTGAGGGACGGTGAGGGAGGGTGAGGGAGGGAGGGAGGGAGGGTGAGGGTGAGGGAGGGGGAGGTAGAGCTGGGGGGTCACCTGGTGACATGGTAGGGGGCTGAGCAGGGTGTGGTGGGGGAGGTTGAGCAAGGGGGTCATCAGGTGGCTGGGAAGGGAGCTGGGCAGGGGGCTGAGGAGGAGGATGGAAAGGGGGAGGGGGGGGAGGTTGAGCAAGGGTGTCACCTGGTGGTTGGGTATGAGGCTGGGCAGGGGGTGAAGGGGGAGATAGAGCAGGTGGGTCACCTGGTGGCTGGGCAGGGGGTGGTGGGGGGGGTTGAGCAGGGGGAGGTGGGGGAGGTTGAGCAGGGGGAGGCGGGGGAGGATGAACGGGGGGTCCACCAGGAGGGTGGGCTGGTGGCTGGGCAGGGGGTTTGGGAGGAGGATGGGCAGGGGGAGGCGGGGGAGGTTGAGCAGGGGGGTCACCTGGTGGCTGGGCAGGGGCCTGGGCAGGGGGGGGTCCTTGGTCGAGCAGAGGCTGTGTGTCCCCCCACAGCTGCAGGATCTGCAGCTTGCCCCAGCCAGTAGGAGTGGCATACACCTCAGGCAGCAGGGCTAGCTTTGGGTCCCCTAGAGGGGGCACCACGACAGCCTCCACTATGGCCCCGTTACCCCCAGGCGACCCCCAGAAACTGCTTGTGCGGGAATGGGCACCCAGCCGCTCGCTGAGCACGACTGCTGTGTGCAGGTCCAGGGCCTCCGGCAAGCCCGCTGTTGGGGCCGGGCTGACCTTGTACCCCACTGCCTTGAGCACCCCCTCTACCAGACCCTCCCTAGACGCCAGGGGGTAGTGGTGGTGGAAGACCAGCTTGACTGCACCTGGGGGGGGGCCATGGTCCATGGGCTCCACGGGCACACGCACGTTCCGGCCAAAGAGAGGCATCTCCAACCACGGCTGGGAGATGAACTGGGAGTCCAAGGCCCTTCCCTCCATGCTGGCTGCATCATGCACGACCACCAAGCTGTAGAGGGGGTGGCCTGCAGTGTGGAGGGTGGAGAGGGAGGCAACAGCACTGCCATGCCGCTGTTTGTGAGCCAGCAGGGCTGTGCTGCAAGTCTCTGCGAGAGCCCAGGCATCTTCATAAGGGGCAGGCAGCAGGGGGTTAAGCTGTTGGAGCCGCAGCAGCTCCTTGCTGGCGACGCGCCCGATTGGCATGAGCCATGCCATGGGCCCGCCGACCAGGGGCTCAAAAAGGGGAGGGCATGGGTCCCGGGACAAGAGAGGGGCCCGGGACCACGCAAAGTGCCGAAAGACAGGCACAAGCTGCTGCGATCTGCAGCTGGCCTCCATGACGCGATAAGCCGAAGCAACCTGGAGGGCCACAGGCGCAGGCAACACGCGAGCTTGAGACGGGCACAAACTAAGGGTCAAGCGCACTGGTTGAGCACTTAACTCAGCCTTCCCCCATTGACCCGGGGGCTAGGCTTGGTTCTCAGGTACGCCGGCTCGCACTGAATTCAGTGGAGCAAACCCCGGCGGTGGGCCTCCGACCGTTGTCGTCTCCTAGGCAGTGACGCGACAGGCGCCGGCAGAAGGCGAGGTACGCGGGGGGGAGGTGGAAGCGGGGGAGAAGGAGAAGAGGGTGGGGGAAGGGCAGCTGGGCAGAAGCTGCAGCGGTTGAGGCGGTTGCCTCGGGAAACCGATAGCGCTGTAGGCTCCCGCGAACTGATGGCTGTGGCTCGCACAAGAAGCGACAGCAGCTGCACACAGCGATAGCAGGAAAGGACCTGCGGCTGGAAAGGCTGCTGGAGGCGGTTGGAGCGGTTACACCTGCGGCAGCTGCGAGGTAGCGGCGGCTGGGATGAGGCGCTCAGGTGGCGGCGCCTGAGAGAAAAGGCTGCGGCTGGCGCAACCTGACAGACGTTATGAAGCGGAAAGCCGAAAAGAGCAAAAGCGCTGCTGGCGGTCGCTGGCGGCTGCTGGCGGCTGCTGGCGGCTGGCTGCAGCTGAGAGCAGACAGACAGAGACGACCACACCACCTTAACGCAGCTCCTGCTCCTTGCTGTTTAGCTGCTCCGCAGGCTGAAACTCGCGACTTGCTGCCTTAGCAACAAAAACAGCGAAACAACGCTCCTCCGGCTGCTCCTGCTGCGAAAACGCTAGCTGTGCTAACGGGAGGCGCTAACTCTTCCGGTTCCAGCTCTGAGGAGTGGGAGGCACGGCGTGCAGGGCACCAGCAAGCTGGCAGGCAGCGTGCTGCGCAGCTTGGCCATGGGTCCCCACACGTGCGCCGCTACGGGTTGCTCAGCCCCTCTGCTAGCCTGGCTAGCTCGCTGGGGGCCTCCTGTGATAGCCCTGTAGTTGAGTCAGCAGGGCCCCGGGAGGGGAGGTTGAGGGTGCCTAAGCGGCAGCAGCCCGAGCAGGCAGCTCAGCCTGGGGAGGAGGTCGAGCAGCTCGGTCCTCTGCCCCTGCGGCCCCCGCTGGCCATCTATTCCCGTGAGCCTCGGGTCCGCCTGCGCCGCCCGGGGGCCAAGTTGGCCTGCATTGAGGCCACTCCAGCCCCTATCCCCGGCCCACCCCCTTTGCCCGGTCCGCCTCCCCTTCCCAGCCCACCCACCCTCATCTACACACGCGTAGCCCGCGCGGGGGCAAGCCAGGACTAGCCATGCAGCGCCCAGGTGTGGCCGCCAGGTTCTTGGCAGTCACCCTCAACGTGCAGGGCCTTGCCCAGCCGCACAAACTGCAGGCCCTGCTTGACTGGGCCGCTGACAGCCCGGCGCAAGTGGTCTTCCTTCAAGAGTGCCATAGGGCGGAGAGCGTGTGGCAGTGGGCAGAAGCCCACTCGGGGGCCAAGCCCGCCTGGCGGGGGCAGTGGTTTTACACCCCTGGCACCGGCAGCTCCCAAGGCTGTCTGGTGTTGGTCAAGCCCTCCACCATCCTCCAGGGGTGCACCCAGGTGCAGCTGCAGGCAGAGGGGGCCCAGGGGCGGGTGCTGCGGGTAGACGGGGAGCTCGCAGGCAGGCCGGTGTCCCTAGTGTGCGTGTACGCCCCGGCGCAGCAGGCAGAGCGGCCAGCGTTCTACGCAGAGTGCCTCCCCGCTTGCCTCCCGCCAGCCGCCGACCGCCGCCTCCTCCTCATGGGGGGCGACTTCAACTGCATCTTAGCCCCCGTGGACAGAGTGGGCATCCCGCAGGGCTCGCAGCATGGGGAGGCCTGGGTGGGCAGCCGGGGCCAGGGGGCGGAGCAGCTGCGGCAGCTGGTTTGTGAGCGGGGTCTGGTGGACCCGTGGCGCCATCTGCATTCCTCCAAGAGAGACCTCACCCACTTCAGCGAGCGTTGGCAGACGGGTGCGCGCCTCGACCGATGGTACATCTCGGAGGAGCTGGTGCAGTGGCAGATGGACAGCGCCATCCAGGGTGTGCTGCCAGTGCCCACCGACCACCGGCCCGTGTCAGTGGCAGTGTGCCCCCCCGACCTGCCTCTCACCGTCCCCGCTCCCTGGCAGCTGCACCCCGCCCACCTTGACAACCCCGACCTGCTGGACTGCCTCAGGGACTTCCTCCAGGCGGAGGCCCTTTACCACGAGGCTGCGAGTCAGCTGGGGCTGCCTAGGGATGGGCACAGGGCCAGGTGGGCCCGCATCAAGCAGGGCCTGGCCATGCGTGCCCAGCACTTCCTGCGGGCCCAGCGCCGCGCGCAGCGTGACCTGCAGCAGCGCAGGGAGAAGGCGGCAGCAGTGGCCAGGGCTCACCTCGTGCGGCAGCTGGTGCGGGTGGAGCGAGAGGGGGAGGCTGAGGTGCAAGCGGCGCAGCACCTGGGAGAGGCCGCAGCCCTGGCGGGTGTGGGGGCGAGGGAGCAGGGGGCCCAGCAATCCCTGCTGGCCAGCGCTGTCCTCGACCAGTACTACGGCGACCGCTCCTCCTTCTACTTCTACCATCGCGACCAGCCCGCGCACACCCCCACCCTCATCTCCTCTCTCCAGCTCCCCAGCCAGCCAGGTCAGCCAGCAGACCTTACCACGCCGGCCGGGGTGAAGGCAGCGTGCAGGGCTTTCCAGCAGCACTACTCAGCGGCCGAGCCCACCGGAGTTTACGCAGCCAAGCCGGTGGACACAGCTGCACGCGCCACGCTGCTGGGCAGCCTCACCTCCCACCTCACCCCCACCCAGGCCCGGGCTGCCGAGGGCCCCGATGGCATCCCTATGCTATCAGAGGAGGAGCTGGGCCGGGCTCTGCAGGGCTGCGCGCACAGCAAGGCCCCGGGGCTAGATGGGCTGCCCATGGAGGTCTATGACCGGCTGTGGGTGGAGCTGGGGCGGCCGCTGCGGGCTATGTTGCGAGAGGCCCTGGCAGACACCACTGACCCTGCCCCGCTGGCTGAGTTCCTGACAGGCATCATCACCCTCGTGCCCAAGGCTGGCAAGCCGAAGGACCAGGTGGCTGGCTACCGCCCCATCACGCTCCTCAACTGCGACGTGCGCCTGGTGGCCAGGGCAGTGGAGGACCGGCTGCAGCTGCCCTTGGACCTGCTGGTGTCCCCCTCTCAGTCCGCCTTCATCCTGGGCAGGGACATCAGCGACAGCGTGCAGTTCCACCTAGGCCTGCTGGAGTACCTGCAGCAGCGGGGCAGCCCAGCCTGGCTGTTGTTGCTGGACCTGGCGGGTGCCTATGACAACGTGTCCTGGGGCTTGCTCCAGGACACAATGGAGGCCATGGGGTTCTGCCGGGAGGGGCATGTGCGCTGGGCTCAGCTGCTGCACCGGGGGGCCACGAGCCAGGTGCTGGTCAACGGCCACCTCACCGACAGCTTCCCCCTTGCGTCGGGGCTGCTGCAGGGCAGCGGGGCCTCCCCGCTCTACTGGTGCATCGTGCTTCAGCCGCTGGTCAGCTACCTCAGCTCGCTCCAGCTGGCAGGCCGCATCAGCACCCCCACCATCCCCTCCAGCCCTCTGGCCTTGCACAGGGCCGCCCTGACCCCCGCGCTCCCCTCCAAGGAGTATGCGGACGACCTCACCATCGTGGTGCTCGATCGGGTCAGAGACGGGAAGGTGGTAGTGGAGGCCCTGGGCCTGTTCCGAGCCGCTGGGGGCCCTGCGCTGAGCGTGAGCAAGAGCTCAGCCCTGCCGTGCGCCCAGCCAGAGCACGGGCTGGGTAACCAGGGGGGCTCGGGACCCGAGGGGGCGGGGAGGGGAGGCAGGGGGGGTGACGGGGGGGAAGGGGGCAGGCAGGGGCAGGTGGGCGAGCAGGGGCTAGGGGGTGGGCTGGGGGAAGGTGGCGGGCTAGGTCAGCAGCAGGGCGGGCGGGAGCAAGGTGGGGAGCAGGAGCCGGAGGTGGTCATCCCAGCTGTCCGAGCGGGGGTGCCAGTGCGCCACCTGGGGGTCCCTCTTGGGGCGGCCTCCTACGCTGCCACAAGCGAGGCCGCCTTCGGTGGGGCGGCTGCGGCCATGATGGCAGCCTCCCTCCCTTGGCGGCCCCAAGGCCTCAACCTCCTGGGGCGGGTGCAGGTGGCACAGCAGTGCCTGGCCTCCAAGTCCATCTACCAAATGGCCTTCGTGCAACCCTCCGCTCCTCTGGCGCAAGCCATGGCCGCGGCTGTCAACCGCTTTGTGGCAGCCTCAGACCTGCCCCAGGAGCGCAGCCCCAACAGCAGCCGCCTCTACCCTAGCAAGGCCATCTGCGTGATGCCCCGGGGGGAGGGAGGGGTGGGGCTTCCCGACCTGGGGGTCACCAGCACGGCCATGCTGGCGAAGATGCTGGCCCAGCTCTGGTCGCCCCGGGTTCGTCCCTGGCAGCCTCTGACCCACAGCCTGCTGGCAGACCCCTCCCACGGCCTCAGCACGTGGGTCATCACCGACCCCACCGCCCCCCCCTCGCGAGGCATCAGCCCGCGGCTGCAAGCTCACGTGGCGGCCCTGGCGGAGCTCAAGCTGTTCCGCGCGGTGCCCCCCGCTAGTCAGTCCTTCTTCTCGGTGCTGGCAGAGCCGCTGTGGTACAACGCGCAAGTCCGCATGAACCCAGCAGCAAGGGAGGCAGCAGCTGAGCAGGGTTGGACCCACGTCCGCCACGTGAGGGAGGCCCTGCATAGCCCCCAGCTGGAGGGGGATGCCCGCTGGGCTGCCGACCTGGTCAGGGCTTGCCTCCCCGAGCCCTGGCAGAGCATGGTGGACCGCCTGCAGCCTCCTCAGCCGGAGTGGGAGTGCCTGAGGGTTGGGCCAGGGGTGGGGTTTGTGATGCGGCGCACCCCCCTGCTCCAGCCCTCCCACTGGGTGGGCCCCAACGGCCGCCTCTACCCCCTAGACCCCACAGGGCAGGGGCCCCTAGGGGCTTTCTGGGCGGAGGGAGGGGCGGCCTGGGAGCCAGCTGCGGTGGCCCGGCTCAACAAGCCCAGCTACAGGCTGACCCCGGGGGAGCGAGCCACCCACCTCCGCCCTCTACCCGCCCAGCATCACGTGGCACAGGAGCAGGCTCAAGGGCAGGAGCAAGGAGGAGCCAGGGCGGTTGGCAGGGGGGGGGGGCGGGCAAGGGGGCGGGGCGGGGGCAGGGGGCGAGGGCGTGGAGGAGGTGGAGGGCGTAGGGGCGCAGGGGGCGGGGCGGGAGGGCAGGCTGCCGACCCAGCTGACGAGGGGCCTGGCACCTGGCCTAAGGAGGAGTGGCTCTTGGGCCCCTGGGCTCACCTGCAGCTGGACCCTCAGGTGTGGGGCATGGGCACCACCACCCTCCTGGACTTCTCGGTCAAGCATGCCAGGGTGCGCCTCCACCAGCTCCAGCGCGTCAGTGCCGACCCCTTCTACCCACCCAATGGGGGCTTGTGGCCTGCGCTGTGGGGTGTGCGGCCCCCCCGGGCAGCGGGCGAACCGGAGGTGGCAGCGGTGGCTGATGGGGCCCTGAGGGAGCTGGAGCTCAAGTGGGAGGCCAGCGCGCAGCAGGTGGCAGGCCAGGTGGCAGCGGGGGAGCGGGAGCAGCAGGGCAGGGATGTGGAGGAGCGGCTCCCCGAGGAGGTGCAGGGCAGCCAACCGCCTCGCTGGCTGGACACCTCCGCCAGGGCGCACCATCGTCCCTCGCCGCAGGACAGGGCGGCCGAGCAGGCTGAGCGGCAGCTGGAGGCCCAGCAGCGGCGTGGGGGCAGGCAGCCCGCCCCCCGGGCCGACACCGCGGACCAGCTGGCTGTGGGTGTCCAGGCGGGCCAGCCGTGTGCGAAGGTGTGGAAGGAGCTGCTAGACCCCACCCTCCGTCGGGAGCACGTCATCGTGGCCTGGCGGCTGCTTCACGCCAGCCTCATGGTCGGGGCCTTGTGGGGTCACATCCTCAAGGGGGCGGCTGCCCCGGGCTCTTCCGCCTGCCGCTTCTGCCAGCCGGGGCACCTGGAGACCCTCACCCACGCCTTCCTGACCTGCCCCGCCGTGGTCCCAGCCTGGGAGTGGGTGCTGGACGTGTACGGCCGCCTCACAGGCACCCGCCCCCCCTCAGGCGACGCCATGCTGCTCCTCAGTGGGCGCCCCACCCGCGGCGAGGCCCCCCCCTTCCAGCCCCCTGACAGCCTGTTGTGGCTGCGGCTGCGCGTGGCCTACCTGGGCGCAGTGTGGCGCCTCCGCAGCTCAGGAGCCGCTACAGCCCTGCAGCCACAGCAGGTGGCGAGGCGGGTCGTGGAGGAGGTCATCTCCACCCTCACCACGGCCGTCAAGCGTGACTGGCATCGGGTGGGGAGGGACATCCGCGTGGGCCTCTGCGGCGCTGTGCCCTCCACCTGGTTCAAGGGAAAGGACCCGGAGCTGGACGCTGCCCACTTCGACCAGCTGTGGCCCGAGGCGTCGGGGGGCTGGTTCGCCAAGCAGCCTAGGAGGGAGCGGAGGGGGCAGAGCGGGCAGGAGGGGGCAGAGGGGAGGGTTGGGGCAGGAGGAGTGGAGGAGGAGAGGGCAGCAGGGAGGCCTAGGCTTGGGGAGGGCAGGGCGCAAGGGGGGGGAGAGCTAGTGGTTCGCCTCTCCTTGCAGTGGCCCGTCCCCTTCCCCGTCGAGCCAGCCTGAGCTGCAGGGTTGCTGGTGGGGGCTTAGGGCGTTCGGTGGGTGGGGTGGGCTAGGCTTCGGGGGGATGTCTGGGTGTTAGGGTACCGGGGGCTCTGATGGTCTTGGTTTGAGCGTTGGGGGTAGGGTTCTCGGTTTCAGGTCGAGGGGCGGAACTTAGGCTCGTGTGGGTAGTTTTGTGGGGAGGGTATGGGGAGGGTCTGGGGAGGTCTCTTGACGTTGTCCTAGGGAGGGGGTTGCTTGGGTTGTGTGGACCTTTGCTTGGGGTGTGTGAACCTTTCCTTGGGGTGTGTGGGCCGCTGTGTTATTGGCTGGGGTGCTTGGGGATCGTGTATGCGGGAACCTTGTTTGATGTAGTCTTCTCTTTTCTTCTTTTCTTTAGTCTCAACCTCTCTCTTGTAATGCTCCTCCTTGAAAAAAAAAAAATCCGGGGAGGGGCGCGGAGGTGCCCTCGCGGCGGTGTCAAGCCAGCGGGGAGGCTGACTACCCTGCAGCTCACAGGGCCCAACCCGCACCGTGGCGAGCCGGGTGCCCAGCCCGGTGGAGGGACCAAGCTCCTGGGCTGGGAGATGGGCAACTGCGCTAGGCCCCGTGACCTCCGTGCGGCAAGAGGCGGTGGGGGCCGCTGCCTCGGCGTCCATGGGGTCAAGGGAGGGAGAGCTGGCGGAAGGTTCCCCACCCACCCACTGCCCGGCTGCGGCTAGGCCCCTAGCTGTGGCATCTCTCAGCTTACGGGCAGCGAGCTTGTTAACAGCTGTGAGCGAGCTTGTTAACAGCTTACGGGCAGCGAGCTTGTTAACACTTTTCGCCTCTCGCACTCCCGACTCAACAAGCCCAGCTACAGGCTGACCCCGGGGGAGCGAGCCACCCACCTCCGCCCTCTACCCGCCCAGCATCACGTGGCACAGGAGCAGGCTCAAGGGCAGGAGCAAGGAGGAGCCAGGGCGGTTGGCAGGGGGGGGGGGCGGGCAAGGGGGCGGGGCGGGGGCAGGGGGCGAGGGCGTGGAGGAGGTGGAGGGCGTAGGGGCGCAGGGGGCGGGGCGGGAGGGCAGGCTGCCGACCCAGCTGACGAGGGGCCTGGCACCTGGCCTAAGGAGGAGTGGCTCTTGGGCCCCTGGGCTCACCTGCAGCTGGACCCTCAGGTGTGGGGCATGGGCACCACCACCCTCCTGGACTTCTCGGTCAAGCATGCCAGGGTGCGCCTCCACCAGCTCCAGCGCGTCAGTGCCGACCCCTTCTACCCACCCAATGGGGGCTTGTGGCCTGCGCTGTGGGGTGTGCGGCCCCCCCGGGCAGCGGGCGAACCGGAGGTGGCAGCGGTGGCTGATGGGGCCCTGAGGGAGCTGGAGCTCAAGTGGGAGGCCAGCGCGCAGCAGGTGGCAGGCCAGGTGGCAGCGGGGGAGCGGGAGCAGCAGGGCAGGGATGTGGAGGAGCGGCTCCCCGAGGAGGTGCAGGGCAGCCAACCGCCTCGCTGGCTGGACACCTCCGCCAGGGCGCACCATCGTCCCTCGCCGCAGGACAGGGCGGCCGAGCAGGCTGAGCGGCAGCTGGAGGCCCAGCAGCGGCGTGGGGGCAGGCAGCCCGCCCCCCGGGCCGACACCGCGGACCAGCTGGCTGTGGGTGTCCAGGCGGGCCAGCCGTGTGCGAAGGTGTGGAAGGAGCTGCTAGACCCCACCCTCCGTCGGGAGCACGTCATCGTGGCCTGGCGGCTGCTTCACGCCAGCCTCATGGTCGGGGCCTTGTGGGGTCACATCCTCAAGGGGGCGGCTGCCCCGGGCTCTTCCGCCTGCCGCTTCTGCCAGCCGGGGCACCTGGAGACCCTCACCCACGCCTTCCTGACCTGCCCCGCCGTGGTCCCAGCCTGGGAGTGGGTGCTGGACGTGTACGGCCGCCTCACAGGCACCCGCCCCCCCTCAGGCGACGCCATGCTGCTCCTCAGTGGGCGCCCCACCCGCGGCGAGGCCCCCCCCTTCCAGCCCCCTGACAGCCTGTTGTGGCTGCGGCTGCGCGTGGCCTACCTGGGCGCAGTGTGGCGCCTCCGCAGCTCAGGAGCCGCTACAGCCCTGCAGCCACAGCAGGTGGCGAGGCGGGTCGTGGAGGAGGTCATCTCCACCCTCACCACGGCCGTCAAGCGTGACTGGCATCGGGTGGGGAGGGACATCCGCGTGGGCCTCTGCGGCGCTGTGCCCTCCACCTGGTTCAAGGGAAAGGACCCGGAGCTGGACGCTGCCCACTTCGACCAGCTGTGGCCCGAGGCGTCGGGGGGCTGGTTCGCCAAGCAGCCTAGGAGGGAGCGGAGGGGGCAGAGCGGGCAGGAGGGGGCAGAGGGGAGGGTTGGGGCAGGAGGAGTGGAGGAGGAGAGGGCAGCAGGGAGGCCTAGGCTTGGGGAGGGCAGGGCGCAAGGGGGGGGAGAGCTAGTGGTTCGCCTCTCCTTGCAGTGGCCCGTCCCCTTCCCCGTCGAGCCAGCCTGAGCTGCAGGGTTGCTGGTGGGGGCTTAGGGCGTTCGGTGGGTGGGGTGGGCTAGGCTTCGGGGGGATGTCTGGGTGTTAGGGTACCGGGGGCTCTGATGGTCTTGGTTTGAGCGTTGGGGGTAGGGTTCTCGGTTTCAGGTCGAGGGGCGGAACTTAGGCTCGTGTGGGTAGTTTTGTGGGGAGGGTATGGGGAGGGTCTGGGGAGGTCTCTTGACGTTGTCCTAGGGAGGGGGTTGCTTGGGTTGTGTGGACCTTTGCTTGGGGTGTGTGAACCTTTCCTTGGGGTGTGTGGGCCGCTGTGTTATTGGCTGGGGTGCTTGGGGATCGTGTATGCGGGAACCTTGTTTGATGTAGTCTTCTCTTTTCTTCTTTTCTTTAGTCTCAACCTCTCTCTTGTAATGCTCCTCCTTGAAAAAAAAAAAAAAAAGCCCTGCACGCCGTGCCTCCCACTCCTCAGAGCTGGAACCGGAAGAGGGAATGCCATACCGGCGCCGGCTAGGCCCCCCTCTGGCTGGCTGGGTAGCAGGCTGCGTGTAGCCTCGCCTCGACCTACACTGAGCCACCCGCTGCCGCTCCTCCCGCCTAGCCCTCCTGTCATCCGGGGAGGGGCGCGGAGGTGCCCTCGCGGCGGTGTCAAGCCAGCGGGGAGGCTGACTACCCTGCAGCTCACAGGGCCCAACCCGCACCGTGGCGAGCCGGGTGCCCAGCCCGGTGGAGGGACCAAGCTCCTGGGCTGGGAGATGGGCAACTGCGCCAGGCCCCGTGACCTCCGTGCGGCAAGAGGCGGTGGGGGCCGCTGCCTCGGCGTCCATGGGGTCAAGGGAGGGAGAGCTGGCGGAAGGTTCCCCACCCACCCACTGCCCGGCTGCGGCTAGGCCCCTAGCTGTGGCATCTCTCAGCTTACGGGCAGCGAGCTTGCCCTTGGAGGCCAGCACCGCGCCCTTCAAGAGGGCCTTGCCCAGCAACCCCAAGTGCCCCGGGGAGCGCGGAGAGGCTGATGGGGGAATACCGGCAAGGGAGCCAGAGGCAACAGACCCCTCAAGAGGCACGGGATGGACAGCGGGAGGAAGAACAAGGGGGGGAGGGGCGGCCCAAGGGGGGTTCAGGGGGGCAGAGAGCTGCTGGGGGGGAAGAGGGATGTGGGGGAGATGCACCCCTCGGGGTGGGACAGAGCAAGGCGCATGCGCTCGGGACACAAAAGCCCCCTGGGCGCTGGGCTGGAAGGTGGTGGGCGTTGGAAAGAGGGTAGAGAGCACGGGCCGGGTAAGGCGTGGACGATCCAAAACCATCGGAGAAGGCACGGCCCCAGCCCTAGTCCCAGCCCCAGCCCCAGCCCCAGCCCCAGCCCCAGCCCCAGCCCCAGCCCCAGCCCCAGCCCCAGCCCCAGCCCCTGCCCCAGCCCCAGCCCCTGCCCCAGCCCCAGCCCCAGCCCCAGCCCCAGCCCCAGCCCCAGCCCCAGCCCCAGCCCCAGCCCCAGCCCCAGCCCCAGCCCCAGCCCCAGCCCCAGCCCCAGCCCCAGCCCCAGCCCCAGCCCCAGCCCCAGCCCCAGCCCCAGCCCCAGCCCCAGCCCCAGCCCCTGCCCCAGCCCCAGCCCCAGCCCCAGCCCCAGCCCCAGCCCCAGCCCCAGCCCCAGCCCCAGCCCCAGCCCCAGCCCCAGCCCCAGCCCCAGCCCCAGCCCCAGCCCCAGCCCCAGCCCCAGCCCCAGCCCCAGCCCCAGCCCCAGCCCCAGCCCCAGCCCCAGCCCCAGCCCCAGCCCCAGCCCCAGCCCCAGCCCCAGCCCCAGCCCCAGCCCGCTGCTGCTGCTGGTGCAGCTGCTGCTGCTGCTGCTGCTGCTGTTGCCGGTGCTGTTGCCGCTGCTGCTGCTGCTGTTGCTGTTGCTGTTGCGCTACAGGCACCAACCTCGCCCCCTCTGTGCCAGCAGTGCCACCCCCTGTTGAGGTGCGCTGGTGAGGTGTGGCGGCAGCCTGGGGCTGACTAGCTGTGATAGCCCTGCCGTCCAGCGACTGTGCCCCTCCGCAGTCGGGCCGAGAGGCCTCGTCTTGGGTAGAAGCGGGTGAGGCTGGGGGGGAGGGGAGGAGAGCTGATAGCAGCTCCGGCTGAGGGACAAGGGTGCTCCTACCGGCTCGGAGGGCCCTGCTAGCGGCGGAGAACACGACGGCTAGAGCCTTGCCCCCCACATCCCCCGGCTTACCTCCGGTGGAGTTGGTCATGTCCATGCGGGGAAGAAGGGACCTCCTGCCTCGTGTAGGAGCTGCTGCACCGCCAAGCTGGAAAGGCCGACTCGCGGGCCCCTGACCAGTGGAGGGGGCGGCTGGGCTGCTCGGCGACAGACCATGCGCCTCCTTCTCCCCCGGCTGCGCTGACTCACCCCTTGAGCACACCCGGGCAGCCCAGGACGGGCCCAGCCACGGAGTCCCCCCAGAAAGCTCTGCTGTAGCTGGGCCCCAAGAGCTATCGAACCGGGAAGGCCTTCCACGGGGCGGAGCAAACGGGTGGATCCCGAGACCCTTAAGCCCTGGCCCTCTAGCCCCTGATTCATCCCCTGCCCCCGCTACAGCCTCTTTCCCCGCCCCCGCTCCCACCCCAGGGCTGTGCTGCTGCTGCTGCTGCTGCTGGGCCACCTGGGCGCCCTGCGCCACCCGGGGCCCCTCATCCCCAGCTGTGCCACCCCCATCTGAGGTGCGCTGGAGGGGGGCGACAGCAGCTGAGGCAGGGTTAGGGTCTCGGGAGGTAGGGCTGTGCTGCTGCCGCTGCTGGGCCACCTGGGCGCCCTGCGCCACCCGGGCCCCCTCATCCCCAGCCGTGCCACCCCCAACAGAGGTGCGCTGGAGGGGGGCAGCAGCAGCTGAGGCAGGGTGAGGGCCCCGGGAGGTAGGGCTATGCAGCGTCTGCTGCTGCTGAGCACCCTGGGCGCCCTGCGCCACCCGGGCCCCCTCATCCCCAGCTGTGCCACCCCCATCTGAGGTGCGCTGGAGGGGGGCGGCAGCAGCTGAGGCAGGGTCAGGGTCCCGGGAGGTAGGGCTGTGCTGCTGCCGCTGCTGGGCCACCTGGGCGCCCTGCGCCACCCGGGCCCCCTCATCCTTAGCCGTGCCACCCCCAACTGAGGTGCGCTGGAGGGGGGCGGCAGCAGCTGAGGCAGGGTGAGGGCCTCGGGAGGTAGAGCTATGCAGCGTCTGCTGCTGCTGAGCACCCTGGGCGCCCTGCGCCACCCGGGCCCCCTCATCCCCAGCTGTGCCACCCCCATCTGAGGTGCGCTGGAGGGGGGCGGCAGCAGCTGAGGCAGGGTCAGGGTCCCGGGAGGTAGGGCTGTGCTGCTGCCGCTGCTGGGCCACCTCGGCGCCCTGCGCCACCCGGGCCCCCTCATCCCCAGCTGTGCCACCCCCATCTGAGGTGCGCTGGAGGGGGGCGGCAGCAGCTGAGGGAGGGTGAGGGAGGGTGAGGGAGGGTGAGGGACGGTGAGGGAGGGTGAGGGAGGGAGGGAGGGAGGGTGAGGGTGAGGGAGGGGGAGGTAGAGCTGGGGGGTCACCTGGTGACATGGTAGGGGGCTGAGCAGGGTGTGGTGGGGGAGGTTGAGCAAGGGGGTCATCAGGTGGCTGGGAAGGGAGCTGGGCAGGGGGCTGAGGAGGAGGATGGAAAGGGGGAGGGGGGGGAGGTTGAGCAAGGGTGTCACCTGGTGGTTGGGTATGAGGCTGGGCAGGGGGTGAAGGGGGAGATAGAGCAGGTGGGTCACCTGGTGGCTGGGCAGGGGGTGGTGGGGGGGGTTGAGCAGGGGGAGGTGGGGGAGGATGAACGGGGGGTCCACCAGGAGGGTGGGCTGGTGGCTGGGCAGGGGGTTTGGGAGGAGGATGGGCAGGGGGAGGCGGGGGAGGTTGAGCAGGGGGGTCACCTGGTGGCTGGGCAGGGGCCTGGGCAGGGGGGGGTCCTTGGTCGAGCAGAGGCTGTGTGTCCCCCCACAGCTGCAGGATCTGCAGCTTGCCCCAGCCAGTAGGAGTGGCATACACCTCAGGCAGCAGGGCTAGCTTTGGGTCCCCTAGAGGGGGCACCACGACAGCCTCCACTATGGCCCCGTTACCCCCAGGCGACCCCCAGAAACTGCTTGTGCGGGAATGGGCACCCAGCCGCTCGCTGAGCACGACTGCTGTGTGCAGGTCCAGGGCCTCCGGCAAGCCCGCTGTTGGGGCCGGGCTGACCTTGTACCCCACTGCCTTGAGCACCCCCTCTACCAGACCCTCCCTAGACGCCAGGGGGTAGTGGTGGTGGAAGACCAGCTTGACTGCACCTGGGGGGGGGGCCATGGTCCATGGGCTCCACGGGCACACGCACGTTCCGGCCAAAGAGAGGCATCTCCAACCACGGCTGGGAGATGAACTGGGAGTCCAAGGCCCTTCCCTCCATGCTGGCTGCATCATGCACGACCACCAAGCTGTAGAGGGGGTGGCCTGCAGTGTGGAGGGTGGAGAGGGAGGCAACAGCACTGCCATGCCGCTGTTTGTGAGCCAGCAGGGCTGTGCTGCAAGTCTCTGCGAGAGCCCAGGCATCTTCATAAGGGGCAGGCAGCAGGGGGTTAAGCTGTTGGAGCCGCAGCAGCTCCTTGCTGGCGACGCGCCCGATTGGCATGAGCCATGCCATGGGCCCGCCGACCAGGGGCTCAAAAAGGGGAGGGCATGGGTCCCGGGACAAGAGAGGGGCCCGGGACCACGCAAAGTGCCGAAAGACAGGCACAAGCTGCTGCGATCTGCAGCTGGCCTCCATGACGCGATAAGCCGAAGCAACCTGGAGGGCCACAGGCGCAGGCAACACGCGAGCTTGAGACGGGCACAAACTAAGGGTCAAGCGCACTGGTTGAGCACTTAACTCAGCCTTCCCCCATTGACCCGGGGGCTAGGCTTGGTTCTCAGGTACGCCGGCTCGCACTGAATTCAGTGGAGCAAACCCCGGCGGTGGGCCTCCGACCGTTGTCGTCTCCTAGGCAGTGACGCGACAGGCGCCGGCAGAAGGCGAGGTACGCGGGGGGGAGGTGGAAGCGGGGGAGAAGGAGAAGAGGGTGGGGGAAGGGCAGCTGGGCAGAAGCTGCAGCGGTTGAGGCGGTTGCCTCGGGAAACCGATAGCGCTGTAGGCTCCCGCGAACTGATGGCTGTGGCTCGCACAAGAAGCGACAGCAGCTGCACACAGCGATAGCAGGAAAGGACCTGCGGCTGGAAAGGCTGCTGGAGGCGGTTGGAGCGGTTACACCTGCGGCAGCTGCGAGGTAGCGGCGGCTGGGATGAGGCGCTCAGGTGGCGGCGCCTGAGAGAAACGGCTGCGGCTGGCGCAACCTGACAAACGTTAAGAAGCGGAAAGCCGAAAAGAGCAAAAGCGCTGCTGGCGGCTGCTGGCGGCTGCTGGCGGCTGGTGGCGGCTGGCTGCGGCTGAGAGCAGACAGACAGAGACGACCACACCACCTTAACGCAGCTCCTGCTCCTTGCTGTTTAGCTGCTCCGCAGGCTGAAACTCGCGACTTGCTGCCTTAGCAACAAAAACAGCGAAACAACGCTCCTCCGGCTGCTCCTGCTGCGAAAACGCTAGCTGTGCTAACGGGAGGCGCTAACTCGCGACCGCGCGGGCTACGCGTGTGTAGATGAGGGTGGGTGGGCTGGGAAGGGGAGGCGGACCGGGCAAAGGGGGTGGGCCGGGGATAGGGGCTGGAGTGGCCTCAATGCAGGCCAACTTGGCCCCCGGGCGGCGCAGGCGGACCCGAGGCTCACGGGAATAGATGGCCAGCGGGGGCCGCAGGGGCAGAGGACCGAGCTGCTCGACCTCCTCCCCAGGCTGAGCTGCCTGCTCGGGCTGCTGCCGCTTAGGCACCCTCAACCTTTCCTTATCGTAGTAGATAATGGGGTCGCGGGCCGTTTTAGGTGGTTGTAAAACGCGAGGCCGAGGCACTGGCGCGTAACAGCTCGAGACCGAAGCCAGCGGCCGCGGAGCGTAGCGACGCGGCCGCTGGCTGAGGTCGAGAGCTGTTACGCGCCAGTGCCGAGGCCGAGTGTTTGCAGCCGCCTAAAACGGCCCTGGCGACCTCATTATCTAGTGTAATGGAGTTTTACAGCATCGAAGCTTCATTTGGCGCGGCGGAGCCGCGCCTTTGGGATGTCACACTTTTCGAATGATTTTGAGAGTTTGGTATTTTGGTATGCCCGACCTGCAGACTTCAAGTATGGAAGAAGCTCTTTTCCTCGGCGTTGTGCCTTGGGACAGGCCTTCGGTCTCCAGCAGCATCTCAACGGGATTCCCTTCGATGTTCAGGTATTCTTTGTTCGCTTCGCAAATGATTGCTTTAGGTTCGTGGGAGCATCACTATAGCCCGCCAGCTTTATTTCGCAGCCTTTCAGCCTTTTGCAGCCTTTTAGCCTGGCTGGAGTGTTCCTTTCGATGACCTCCTTTCGATCATCGTAAAGGTGAAGTAGCTTCTTGTTGGCGCTGTCTTGTTGTCGCTGATTGTTCTGATCGTTTTCTGATTCCTTGTCGTAGGTTCTGTCTATGTCCGCGAAGAGGTGCGCCATGAGGCTTTTGCGCCAAGCTGTTGCGCGGTAGGAAGTGTTCTTGATTCCTACTACCGTGTCGCTGTATTGCTGCCTTTTGCACTGCTCGTCCGGGATGTCTGGCAATGTCCGGGATGTTGCTGCATGCTCGCTTCCATCGGGGCTTACCGAGCTGGCAGCAGGCCTATAGCAATGCTTCAGACATTTGCAAGGCGCTGGTATTCCTGCAGTTGAGGGCAGCCAGCCTAGATACTGTTGTGATTGGTGTTGGGGCAAGTATAGTCAATCCAGCTGGTGATTGTGGATGAGGAATGAGAGGACGTGGCTTATGGCTTGGGCTAGCTTGGGGGGCTCTGATGGGTCAAGCAAGAAGTGCCTAGCTGCAGCCACTCAGGGACCCACTAAGGGACTGTATGGTCACCCACAATAAGCTCGCCATTTCTGGAATATGGTTTTGCTGCTGCCCCCAATGCTGCCTTTTCTCACCCTTAGGGTTGCACTCTTTCCACACCGTGTCCTGCCTTTTGTTGCCTTCCCTTACATCCCTTACATCCCAGGACCTACGGCGACATGGAGCCACAGCTGAGACCTCGGTGGGTGATGAGGAAGGGGATGACATTGTGCAAAGGGTGGGGCAGGCCGTCGTCTGACGCCATCGTGACGCCAATATGTCATCATATTCTTAGGTGTCGGTGTTGCTTTGATAGCTTGGTTCCCGTCTTGTTTGCCACCTGTCACTTGGCCCGTCTTGTTTGCCTTGCACTTGCTGTTGCCTTCGGTGTGGTCCTTGATGTTGCCTTTGGGGTGTTCCTTGCTGTTGCCTTTGGGGTGGTCCTTGCGGTCCCTGTGTTTGCTGAATGAGCAGGGGCCCCTCTGGATGCTGTCGCTGTGAAGGAGGCGCTGGAGAGCGGGAGCGTAGTAGTATCGTAGTAGTATCGTAGTAGTGAGAAGTGTAGCCGAATAGTGTAAACGGTTGCATGTGAGCTCTATTAATAGGTGCACTTTTTATATAATAGAGATGCACTTTTCGTTAATAGCAGTGCGCTTTGCCTATTAACTGCGTTTTACACGTCTGTAAAACTGGGGGTTTTAACAGTTACAAAGCAGTAAAACTCCATTACTTTTCCTTAGTGTCACTCTCTCTCTTGTAATGCTCTTCCATCAAAAAAAAAAAAAAAAAAAAAACCTCCCCTCCCGGGGCCCTGCTGACTCAACTACAGGGCTATCACAGGAGGCCCCCAGCGAGCTAGCCAGGCTAGCAGAGGGGCTGAGCAACCCGTAGCGGCGCACGTGTGGGGACCCATGGCCAAGCTGCGCAGCACGCTGCCTGCCAGCTTGCTGGTGCCCTGCACGCCGTGCCTCCCACTCCTCAGAGCTGGAACCGGAAGAGGGAATGCCATACCGGCGCCGGCTAGGCCCCCCTCTGGCTGGCTGGGTAGCAGGCTGCGTGTAGCCTCGCCTCGACCTACACTGAGCCACCCGCTGCCGCTCCTCCCGCCTAGCCCTCCTGTCATCCGGGGAGGGGCGCGGAGGTGCCCTCGCGGCGGTGTCAAGCCAGCGGGGAGGCTGACTACCCTGCAGCTCACAGGGCCCAACCCGCACCGTGGCGAGCCGGGTGCCCAGCCCGGTGGAGGGACCAAGCTCCTGGGCTGGGAGATGGGCAACTGCGCCAGGCCCCGTGACCTCCGTGCGGCAAGAGGCGGTGGGGGCCGCTGCCTCGGCGTCCATGGGGTCAAGGGAGGGAGAGCTGGCGGAAGGTTCCCCACCCACCCACTGCCCGGCTGCGGCTAGGCCCCTAGCTGTGGCATCTCTCAGCTTACGGGCAGCGAGCTTGTTAACAGCTGTGAGCGAGCTTGTTAACAGCTTACGGGCAGCGAGCTTGTTAACACTTTTCGCCTCTCGCACTCCCGACTCAACAAGCCCAGCTACAGGCTGACCCCGGGGGAGCGAGCCACCCACCTCCGCCCTCTACCCGCCCAGCATCACGTGGCACAGGAGCAGGCTCAAGGGCAGGAGCAAGGAGGAGCCAGGGCGGTTGGCAGGGGGGGGGGGCGGGCAAGGGGGCGGGGCGGGGGCAGGGGGCGAGGGCGTGCCACCTTCCAGCCCACCACCTTCCAGCCCACCACCTTCCAGCCCACCACGCCCACCACCTTCCAGCCCACCACCTTCCACGCCCACCACCTTCCACGCCCACCACCTTCCAGCCCAGCGCCCAGGGGGCTTTTGTGTCCCGAGCGTATGCGCCTTGCTCTGTCCCACCACGAGGGGTGCATCTCCCCCACATCCCTCTTCCCCACCAGCAGCTCTCTGCCCCCCTGAACCCCCCTTGGGCCGCCCCTCCCCCCCTTGTTATTCCTCCCGCTGTCCATCCCGTGCCTCTTGAGGGGTCTGTTGCCACTGGCTCCCTTGCCGGTATTCCCCCATCAGCCTCTCCGCGCTCCCCGGGGCACTTGGGGTTGCTGGGCAAGGCCCTCTTTAAGGGCGCGGTGCGGGCCTCCAAGGGCAAGCTCGCTGCCCGTAAGCTGAGAGATGCCACAGCTAGGGGCCTAGCCGCAGCCGGGCAGTGGGTGGGTGGGGAACCTTCCGCCAGCTCTCCCTCCCTTGACCCCATGGACGCCGAGGCAGCGGCCCCCACCGCCTCTTGCCGCACGGAGGTCACGGGGCCTGGCGCAGTTGCCCATCCCCCAGCCCAGGAGCTTGGTCCCTCCACCGGGCTGGGCACCCTGCTCGGCACGGTGCGGGTTGGGCCCGGTGAGCTGCAGGGTAGTCAGCCTCCCCGCTGGCTTGACACCGCCGCGAGGGCACCTCCGCGCCCCTCCCCGGATGACAGGAGGGCTAGGCGGGAGGAGCGGCAGCGGGTGGCTCAGTGTAGGTCGAGGCGAGGCATCACGCAGCCAGCTACCCAGCCAGCCAGAGGGGGGCCTAGCCGGCGCCGGTATGGCATTCCCTCTTCCGGTTCCAGCTCTGAGGAGTGGGAGGCACGGCGTGCAGGGCACCAGCAAGCTGGCAGGCAGCGTGCTGCGCAGCTTGGCCATGGGTCCCCACACGTGCGCCGCTACGGGTTGCTCAGCCCCTCTGCTAGCCTGGCCAGCTCGCTGGGGGCCTCCTGTGATAGCCCTGTAGTTGAGTCAGCAGGGCCCCGGGAGGGGAGGTTGAGGGTGCCTAAGCGGCAGCAGCCCGAGCAGGCAGCTCAGCCTGGGGAGGAGGTCGAGCAGCTCGGTCCTCTGCCCCTGCGGCCCCCGCTGGCCATCTATTCCCGTGAACCTCGGATCCGCCTGCGCCGCCCGGGGGCCAAGTTGGCCTGCATTGAGGCCACTCCAGCCCCTATCCCCGGCCCTCCTCCTTTGCCAGGCCCGCCTCCCCTTCCCAGCCCACCCACCCTCCTCTACACACGCGTAGCCCGCGCGGGGGCAAGCCAGGACTAGCCATGCAGCGCCCAGGTGTG
>JASKMD010000431.1:0-12046 GCA_030144725.1 Haematococcus lacustris
CCTAACCCTAACCCTAACCCTAACCTAACCCTAACCCTAACCCTAACCCTAACCCTAACCCTAACCCTAACCCTAACCCTAACCAACCCCCCCTAACCCTAACCCTAACCCTAACCCTAACCCTAAACCCTAACCCTAACCCTAACCCTAACCCTAACCCTAACCCTAACCCTAACCCTAACCCTAACCCTAACCTAACCCTAACCCTAACCCTAACCCTAACCCTAACCCTAACCCTAACCCTAACCCTAACCCTAACCCTAACCCTAACCCTAACCCTAACCCTAACCCTAACCCTAACCCTAACCCTAACCCTAACCCTAACCCTAACCCTAACCCTAACCCTAACCCTAACCCTAACCCTAACCCTAACCCTAACCCTAACCCTAACCCTAACCCTAACCCTAACCCTAACCCTAACCCTAACCCTAACCCTAACCCTAACCCTAACCCTAACCCTAACCCTAACCCTAACCCTAACCCTAACCCTAACCCTAACCCTAACCCTAACCCTAACCCTAACCCTAACCCTAACCCTAACCCTAACCCTAACCCTAACCCTAACCCTAACCCTAACCCTAACCCTAACCCTAACCCTAACCCTAACCCTAACCCTAACCCTAACCCTAACCCTAACCCTAACCCTAACCCTAACCCTAACCCTAACCCTAACCCTAACCCTAACCCTAACCCTAACCCTAACCCTAACCCTAACCCTAACCCTAACCCTAACCCTAACCCTAACCCTAACCCTAACCCTAACCCTAACCCTAACCCTAACCCTAACCCTAACCCTAACCCTAACCCTAACCCTAACCCTAACCCTAACCCTAACCCTAACCCTAACCCTAACCCTAACCCTAACCCTAACCCTAACCCTAAACCCTAACCCTAACCCTAACCCTAACCCTAACCCTAACCCTAACCCTAACCCTAACCCTAACCCTAACCCTAACCTAACCCTAACCCGCCTAACCCCGAGGCAATTGCTGCCCGGGAAGCAGCGGACGCTGCAAGGCTTGTCAGTCCTCGCGACGCAGCCATAGCTCGGCTCCCTGCCAATATTGACCCGGCTTCGCCCGCGGCCATTGAACTGATAAATCTCCTAGAAGAGCAGGCTTGGCCTGAGGCCCATACTGAGTACCCTGTGTACCTCCACGGTCGCTCGGTCACTGAACATGAGGCTATGCTTGAGGCCTCGCTCCAGCGGATGGTTGCCCGCAATGCTGCTGCTGATGCTCCTCTTGTTGAGGAGGGTCAGCTGGAGGACGACGACGAGGAGGAGGAGCTTGACGAGCGCGACACGGCCATTCAGGAGCTCCACGCCTCTCTTCAGGCTCGCGAGGACGTCCTGGTCGCTGTACAAGCTCGGCTCACTGCCCTCGAGGCTAGCCAAGCCGCTGTCAATGCTGGGGTAAGTCCTGCTGTCGGTCTTAGCTCCGCGGCCCCAGTCAGGTCTCCTCCGCCCCATGGGCTTGCAGCCGGACAGCATCGCAATACAGTAGCGAACCTGTTTAGTGCTGGTCGATTCTCTTCTAGACAGCCTGCTGGTGTTGTCGCACCCCAGTCTGCTGCTCCGCAGGAAAACGACCCTTCAGCTGCAGGTGGGTCTACAGGTCCCCTTCACCCTGCTGCAGGACATGTAGGTAATGGCAGCTCTGTTGTCCAGCCTGCCGTGCACAATGCTACACACACTACTGTTGCTGCATCTGCTGCACGTGCTGCATACACTGCTGCACAAGCCACAGTAGCCCAGGGTGCTCCTGCCTCTGGCAGGGCTCCAGTGGGACAGAGCCCTAACAGGCCTGTCACCAGGGCAGCCGCATCCATTGCTGCAATCCGTCAGAAGTATGCTGGGTTGTCTGGTGGTCCTGCCCCAGCCCCCCTTGCTGCTGTGCCTCAGGCACCTGACACTGTGGTGCACTCCCACAGGGGTTTGCCCCCTATTGAGCGTTGGTCTGACAACAGCCTTGCTCAGGGAAAACGTGCTGTCACCTTTCTTGAAGATCTTGAGGTGCACTGTGTTAATAATAACCTTGATCCTGCCCTTGCACTGCCATCCTTCTTGTCAGGCAAAGCTAGGGAGGTCTGGTTCAAGTCCATCAGGGATGCCTATGCCTTGACACATGCTGGCTATCCTCCATGGGACTATCTGTGCAAGCAATTCATTGAGATGGTGGGGGAGGATCTTGTCACCGACCTTGACCAGGCTCATGACAAGCTTATGAACTTTGAGCTGCTGCGCATGTCCTCAGGTGTCACCCTGCAGGCCTACATCACTGAGTTTCGCAACACCATCACTATGTGTGGTGCTGGTTGCATGAACCGTGCTCTGACTGTGGCTACCTTCCAGAGGGGTCTCACCCCTCAGCTGCGTGGTGCTGTAGCCAAGGACCTCAGGTCACTGCCTCACCCCACCCTTGAGGATGCTGTGTCTGCTGCCATTGACAACCACAAGGCTAATGTTGCCTCTGCTGGTGCCAATGTCACTCCCAGCAAACGTGGTGCTGGTCATGTTGCTGCTGTGCGCCCACAGATCTCTGCCATCCGGGCAGCTGTCACCCCTGTCTCCGCCTGCCGCTCCGGCCGTACCGGCGGCGCTGGTGGCGCCGGGACTTCACGCTCCCACGGCGCTGCGGCTACGCCGCCCGCCCCAGTCATCTGGTGCTTCCACTGTGGTGTGACCGGTCATAAGACCCCGGACTGCCCCGACGGTCACCTGACCCAGGAGGAAGCCATGCGCAAGAACGGCAACATTGGTATGTTCCTGGCTCTGCAAGCCGCCAATGAGAAGCTGAGGTCTGCTCCCGGCAACAAGCGCCCGCGCCCACCACCTCCTGGTGACAACGGTGGCTCTGCCCCAGGTCCCAACCAGAACCGCAATGGCCCTGGTGGCCGCGGAGGCCGTTCCGGCAAGGGCGGTGCTGGTCGCAATGGCGGCCGTGGTGCCGGTCAGCGCTAGGGTGTTGCCCAGTCAGCCTGCCAGGACTGTACTGTGGTACCCCCTTGCAGTGTGAATGATGAAGTCAAGACTGTGCTATGTGGTACTGTTCAAGATGAAGGATCCTTACACTTCCTGTTTTCTGGCACTGTGAATGGGCACCAGGCACGTTTCCTATGTGACACAGGTGCCACACACTCTTTTGTCAGCTCTGCATTTGCTGCTATGCATGCTCTGCCACTGACTGCTCTCCCCCAGGCACAACAGTGGTCACTTGCTGACAATGCCACACTGTCCTGCCATCAGTTTGCTGCTGTGGACTTATGTCTACCTGGCCACTGTGCCACATGCAAGCTGACGGTCATGCCTAGCTTTGTGCAGGGTTATGATGTGCTTCTGGGTGATGATTGGCTGTTTGCCAACAAGGCTATCCTTTCTTATGAGGGTATCCTGTCACCAGGGCAGCCGCATCCATTGCTGCAATCCGTCAGAAGTATGCTGGGTTGTCTGGTGGTCCTGCCCCAGCCCCCCTTGCTGCTGTGCCTCAGGCACCTGACACTGTGGTGCACTCCCACAGGGGTTTGCCCCCTATTGAGCGTTGGTCTGACAACAGCCTTGCTCAGGGAAAACGTGCTGTCACCTTTCTTGAAGATCTTGAGGTGCACTGTGTTAATAATAACCTTGATCCTGCCCTTGCACTGCCATCCTTCTTGTCAGGCAAAGCTAGGGAGGTCTGGTTCAAGTCCATCAGGGATGCCTATGCCTTGACACATGCTGGCTATCCTCCATGGGACTATCTGTGCAAGCAATTCATTGAGATGGTGGGGGAGGATCTTGTCACCGACCTTGACCAGGCTCATGACAAGCTTATGAACTTTGAGCTGCTGCGCATGTCCTCAGGTGTCACCCTGCAGGCCTACATCACTGAGTTTCGCAACACCATCACTATGTGTGGTGCTGGTTGCATGAACCGTGCTCTGACTGTGGCTACCTTCCAGAGGGGTCTCACCCCTCAGCTGCGTGGTGCTGTAGCCAAGGACCTCAGGTCACTGCCTCACCCCACCCTTGAGGATGCTGTGTCTGCTGCCATTGACAACCACAAGGCTAATGTTGCCTCTGCTGGTGCCAATGTCACTCCCAGCAAACGTGGTGCTGGTCATGTTGCTGCTGTGCGCCCACAGATCTCTGCCATCCGGGCAGCTGTCACCCCTGTCTCCGCCTGCCGCTCCGGCCGTACCGGCGGCGCTGGTGGCGCCGGGACTTCACGCTCCCACGGCGCTGCGGCTACGCCGCCCGCCCCAGTCATCTGGTGCTTCCACTGTGGTGTGACCGGTCATAAGACCCCGGACTGCCCCGACGGTCACCTGACCCAGGAGGAAGCCATGCGCAAGAACGGCAACATTGGTATGTTCCTGGCTCTGCAAGCCGCCAATGAGAAGCTGAGGTCTGCTCCCGGCAACAAGCGCCCGCGCCCACCACCTCCTGGTGACAACGGTGGCTCTGCCCCAGGTCCCAACCAGAACCGCAATGGCCCTGGTGGCCGCGGAGGCCGTTCCGGCAAGGGCGGTGCTGGTCGCAATGGCGGCCGTGGTGCCGGTCAGCGCTAGGGTGTTGCCCAGTCAGCCTGCCAGGACTGTACTGTGGTACCCCCTTGCAGTGTGAATGATGAAGTCAAGACTGTGCTATGTGGTACTGTTCAAGATGAAGGATCCTTACACTTCCTGTTTTCTGGCACTGTGAATGGGCACCAGGCACGTTTCCTATGTGACACAGGTGCCACACACTCTTTTGTCAGCTTTGCATTTGCTGCTATGCATGCTCTGCCACTGACTGCTCTCCCCCAGGCACAACAGTGGTCACTTGCTGACAATGCCACACTGTCCTGCCATCAGTTTGCTGCTGTGGACTTATGTCTACCTGGCCACTGTGCCACATGCAAGCTGACGGTCATGCCTAGCTTTGTGCAGGGTTATGATGTGCTTCTGGGTGATGATTGGCTGTTTGCCAACAAGGCTATCCTTTCTTATGAGGGTAAAACCCTTTCTCTTTCTGCTGCTGGCAAGACTGCTGTGACTCTGCCATGTCCTGCTGTGGCAGCCCCTAAGTATATTGGGCAATGTTCTGCTGTAAGACCAACCCCTGCATTCTTAATCAATGCTCTCAAAGCCAAACCTGAGTTAATCTCAGCTACCCAGGCGTCCAGGTGGCTCCTTAAAGGTGGCCGTGCTGTGGTTGCTTTAGTCATGGCTGAAGGCTCTGCCTCTGCTAGTCCTGGTACCCCCAGTGACCAAGACAACCAACACATACCTGCAGCTATTAAAGCTGACTTACAAACCCTACTCGATGAGTACAGTGATGTGTTTAAACCACTCACTGATACCCCTCTTGAACGTCCTGTGGGTCATACCATACCCCTGGTCCCTGACGCCCGTCCACCTGTGACCCCCATGTACCGCCTCAGTAAACCTGAGCAAGAGGAGCTCAAGAGACAGATCCAGGACTACCTCAGCAAAGGTATGATTGAGCCCAGCTCCTCTCCCTATGCTGCCCCCATCCTGTTTGTGCAAAAGAAGTCTGGTGGGCTTCGTATGTGCATTGACTACCGTCAGCTCAACAAGCTAACACAACGTGACCAGTACCCCTTGCCCAGGATTGATGATCTGTTTGACAGGTTGTCAGGGTGTTCTGTCTTCTCCTCCCTTGACCTGCAAGCTGGCTACCACCAGAACAGGATCACCCCTAAAGACGTCCCCAAGACTGCCTTCAGGACTCCTGAAGGTCACTTCCAATTTAAGGTGCTGTCTTTTGGCCTGACCAATGCCCCTGCCACCTTCCAGCGTGTCATGAATGATGCTTTTGCACCTGTCCTGGGCAAGTGTGCACTAGTCTATCTAGATGACATACTGGTCATGTCTAAGTCTCTACCTGAGCACCTGCAGCACCTACGCCTTGTCTTTGACCTGCTGCGTAAAAACAAACTGTATGCCAAGATGTCCAAATGTGAGTTCATGCAGCTCACCCTCAGGTTTCTTGGGCATGTGATCTCAGCTGGTGCCATCTCTGTGGACCCTGATAAGGTGAGGGCCATTGTTGACTGGCCTGTCCCTTCGTCCCTAACCCAGCTGCAGTCCTTCCTGGGTGCTGCCAACTTTGTTCGCAAGTTTGTGCATAACTTCAGTGCCATCTCAGCACCCCTGACTGATCTGTGTGGCAAGCTCAGTGCCACATTCCCATGGCACTCCTGGCCTGACCATGAACGTCTTGCCTTCTATGAGCTCAAAGCTGCTGTGGCTAACGTGCCTATGCTGCGCCTGCCAGATCACACCCAACCCTTCCAGGTGTACTGTGATGCCTCACTCCAAGGAGTAGGTGCAGTCCTGATGCAGGATGGGTACCCCCTTGCCTATCTGAGCAAGAAGTTGTCCTCTGCTGAGGTCAACTACACCACAGGTGAGCAAGAGATGCTTGCTCTTGTCACCGCATGCAAAGAATGGCGTTGCTACCTTGAAGGTGTGCCATTCACTCTGTTCACCGACCATAAGCCTTTGATTTCACTGCCTACACAGAAGAATCTGTCTAGGCGTCAGGCTAGGTGGATGGAGCTGCTGTCTAGGTTTGACTTTAAGCTGGAGTACATTCCTGGCCCAGTCAACCCAGCAGATCCTTTATCCCGGTTAATCACTGGCCCCCAGGAAGGTGCCACTGTGTGTGCAATGCTCACCAGACGGCAGGCCAAACTTTCCTGTGGGGGGGAGGGAGCTAGTGGTGCTCGAGCCCTTGAGGCCAATGCCCCTGCTGCCGTCACTGCGAAATCCTCCTTAACTCCAGAGATTACTGAAAATACTGCTGATACAAGCCATAACAGGGACCTCGTTCCCTTGGTCACCTGTACATCTGACACATCAGTGCACTATCCTGCGGCTCCTGCCCATCCTCTGGGTTTGTCTGATCAACTCATCCAAGGATACCGGCTTGACCCTGCGTTTAATGCTGAAGCTGATCTGTCCAGCATGTACCAGGACACACATGGCCTATGGCGGCTCACTAGTAAGGATAAGGTAGTGGTCCCCAATGACTCTGAGCTGCGCAATCACATCTTGCACGAGATGCATGATGCAGTCTATTCAGGTCATGTGGGTATCAGCAAAACCCTGGAACGTGTGTCACGTGTGTTTTGGTGGAACACAATGCGTGCTGACGTCAGGTACTATGTGTCCACATGTGATGCCTGTCAACGTGACAAGGCGTCTACTCTCAAGCCAGGTGGCCTACTCAACCCGTTGTCTATACCTGACTACCGCTGGGAGTCTGTGTCCATGGACTTCATTACCAAGCTACCCTCTGGGTCACATGGGTATGATGCTATCTGTGTCTTTGTGGACAGGCTCAGCAAGATGGTCCACTTTGTGCCCTGCCGTGAGGACCTGAAGGCACGCCGTTTTGCACAACTGTTCATTGACCATGTGTACAAACTGCATGGCATGCCTGCTGAGCTGATCTCTGACCGGGGCTCACTGTTCACAAGTGTGTTCTGGCGTGAGGTCATGAGGCGCTGTGGCTCTAAGCCTGCCCTCTCATCATCTTATCATCCACAGTCTGATGGCCAGACAGAGAGGTATAACCGTGTGTTAGAGGAAATGCTCAGGCATTACATCTCACCTACTCAATCTGACTGGCCTGACTACTTAGCCTTGGCTGAGTTTGCTGTCAACAACTCGTGGCAGGAGTCCATCCAGTCCACCCCCTTCCTGGTCAACACAGGTCAGTCTCCTGTGACTGTTGGCCTACGTGATCTGCCTTATGGGGGCCGTTGTCCCTCTGCTCATGCCTTTACCCGCTGGTGGCAGGATGCTGTTGCCAATGCCAGGAAGTGCATGGCTGCAGCCCAATCCCGTCAGGCTGCCTATGCCAACAAGGCTAGGCGTGACGTTGAGTACAAGGTGGGCCAGAAGGTGTTGCTCAGCACCAAGAACCTCAAGCTTCAGCCTGGGAAGGCTCGTAAGCTCATACCTAGGTATGTGGGTCCCTTTGAGATCCTGCTGCTGGTTGGTGCAGTAGCTGTCAAGCTAGACCTGCCTGCCAGCATGAGCCGTCTGCACCCTGTCTTCCATGTGTCACTCATCAAGCCTTACACTGGCACTGATGTGGGCTTCATGCCACCTCCTGTGACATGGATGGATGAGACCCCTGTGTACTATGTTGAGCGTTTGCTTGACCACAAGGGTGTCAAGGACAACAAGGCCAGTTACTACCTGGTGCAGTGGGAGGGCTATGACTCCACTCACAACACCTGGGAGCCCAGGTCCAACCTGACTGACTGTGACAAGGTCTTGGCTGAATACAATGCTATCCATCATCTTAAGTAAGTCTCCTGCATGCATGCTGCCGCGCTGCTGCACTGAGACACTCTCTCTCTGTGCTTTCAAAGCCTGCTGTTATGTGTTACACTCCCCCTATTACAGTTGGTCTCTGACCACACCCAGCTGTGACCTGGCTCTACCTTCATGGTACCCAGTAGCTGACCCCAGTGAGACCTAGGTCTTGCGAGTCTCGGGTTTAACCTGAGGCGGAACGGACATCCCCTTGGGGGGGAGGAATGTAAGGGCGCGCTCCGCGTAGTCCCTTAGTGTCGTCTGGGCTGTCGCGGTTAACCCGAGGCAGCTACAGGATACCGGTCACACCGCATTAGTGTGAGTTGGCAGGTAAAGCCTAGCAGCGTAAGCTGTGAGGACAGCTGGTTCGATTCCAGGGGGCCCCGTTCTAAGCCCTAGCCTTCTCACGGTGGTGCCTTGTGGCCGACCCTTTCAGTACCCGCACTTCGGTGCCCTCGCGGCCGGCTCAGTGTTACACATGGTTCAAACGGTCCAGCGTCGCCTTTATAAGGCTGCACGTTACAACTGAGCCAGGATGAGGGTGGCGCAAGGCGGGCAGGGCGGGTGGGGAGGTGAGCCACACCTGGTGCGGTGCCATGGGGGAGGTGAGAGGGAGATAGGCACCGAGCTTCAGGCTGAGCTGAGCAGGGGGCGGGGGGGTTCACCTACGTGGGTGACCCCCTTGTGTGGGTGGGGGTGTGCCAGGCTGGGTGGCGCGCACGGGACTGGCTCCGCGATCGAGCCGTGACCTCGGTTGACCGGCCGGCACCCCCGGGACACGTCACGGCCCTTGGACCGGCGCGGGGCGGTCCGAAAGTCACACTTGAGTGAGATGGCTCCGAAGTTTTAAAACATTCTGCGCCTGGCGCGAGTCGAACCCCGCTGCTCCGGCCTGCGGGACGTTGCCACGTGTCATGGCGACGCGGGAGGCCCGGGGGTGGACGGCGCAAGTGGGTCCAAGGGGGGTAGCCCGTGTGTGAGGGAGGTACACATGTGGGGACGCGCACAAGTGTGACGCGCGAGGGACCTCACTCTCAGCCCGGCCCGCCCGAGGCGCGCATGGAGGCCAGGAGCCATGCAAGCCAAATTTGAAATTATTCCATGCAGCCAGTGAAAAGATATGGCATAAACTGTGGAGGCAGCAACAGGTGTTAAGGTTATAGCTAACCCTAACCCTAACCCTAACCCTAACCCTAACCCTAACCCTAACCCAACCCCAACCCTAACCCTAACCCTAACCCTAACCCTAACCCTAACCCTAACCCTAACCCTAACCCTAACCCTAACCCTAACCCTAACCCTAACCCTAACCCTAACCCTAACCCTAACCCTAACCCTAACCCTAACCCTAACCCTAACCCTAACCCTAACCCTAACCCGGTTTTCTCGGAAGACTCGCATGACCCTAACATGTCGACCACTTGGTTTCTGACTTTCATTTTCAGTGCGCCCCCTCTTGTTGTTGCGCTTGTTCTAATGCGCGTGTTCGCACGGTGTAACTTAACGATTCCTTAGAGAAAGCAGTTTTTCGCGATTTCCTCAAAAAGTCGAATGATAGCCGACGTGTCAACCACGCTCTCTCCACGTCTTTCGCAAGCCCCATCCAACGCACCTACTCTTGCTCGAATTGACCAAGCGGTTGCGGAGATTAACCTAGGTTAGGGTGCGGTTAGGGTTAGGGTCGAGGTTAGGGTCGAGGGTTAACTTTTGATAACCGATAAATCGCCCCTCTATTTTGGAGCGTTCGGTCCAGCGCTCCTATTCGCAAAGTCTAACTCTCAAAAAACACATTCCTTAGGCGACCCCTTTTTCGACGTTTTCTCGCAAAAGTCCAATGACACCCCGGGTGTTAAACCTCAAAAAGGCCGTCTCCTTCGCACGGTCTATCGAACGCACTATCGCTCGTTCGATATGACCGACCGCACGTTCCGTTTTATGTTCCGGAAGGTTCCTTAGGCGACCCCCTGACCCCACCCCTAACACAATGGTAGTAACCCTAACCCGTGTGTGACTACACCCACCTTAGTGATACATTCTTTTCTCAAGGGGGGTTGGGATGATGCATTCGCGCGCCTCGCCCGCTTGACCGCATCGCCCGTTTGGCCGCTTGACCGTTCGTTTGCGTCGTGCCCCTTGTTTGCTCGAAGGGTGGCCACGCGATCGTAACGTACCCATGTCGGGTACTTCGTGCGGGGTTCTCTGTGCGGGGTTCTTCGTGCGGGGTACTTCGTGCGGGGTACTTCGTGCGGAGTCCTTCGTGCGGGTTACTTCGTGCGGGGTACTCCGTGTAGGTTCCTCTTGCGGGTTCCTCGTACTAGTTCCTTGTGCTGGTTCCTCGTGCTGGTTCCTCCTGCTGGTTCCTCGTGCTGGTTCCTCGTGCTGGTTCCTCGTGCTGGTTCCTCGTGCTGGTTCCTCGTGCTGGTTCCTCGTGCTGGTTCCTCGTGCTGGTTCCTCGTGCTGGTTCCTCGTGCTGGTTCCTCGTGCTGGTTCCTCGTGCTGGTTCCTCGTGCTGGTTCCTCGTGCTGGTTCCTCGTGCCGGTTCCTCGTGCCGGTTCCTCGTGCTGGTTCCTCGTGCTGGTTCCTCGTGTTGGTTCCTCGTGCTGGTTCCTCGTGCTGGTTCCTCGTGCTGGTTCCTCGTGCTGGTTCCTCGTGCTGGTTCTTCGTGCTGGTTCCTCGCGCAAGTTCCTCGCGCAAGTTCCTCGCGCAAGTTCCTCGCGCTAGTTCCTCGCGCTGGTTCCTCGCGCTGGTTCCTCGCGCTGGTTCCTCGCGCTGGTTCCTCGCGCTGGTTCCTAGCGTTGGTTCCTAACGCATGTTCCTAACGCTGGTTCCTAGCGCTGGTTCCTAGCTCTGGTTCCTAGCGCTGGTTCCTAGCGGATTTTTCGTGCGGGGTACACCGTGCGAGGTACCTAGTGCTAATTTTTTGTGCAGATTTTTCGTGCGGGGTACCCCGTGCGGATTCCTTGTGCGGGGTACCTTGTGCGGATTTCTTGTGCTGCGTACCTTGTGCGGATTCCTTGTGCGAGGTACCTTGTGCGGATGTTTTGTGCTAGGTACCTTGTGCGGATTTCTTGAGCGAGGTACCTTGTGCGGATTCTTTGTGCGGAAGTTGGTATATTACTTAGGCACTTTCTGTCACTGTGGAGTGACAACGCTGGCTCGGCTCCTTGGCATATTCTGTCACTGGGAAGTGTCAAGGCTGGATCGGCACCTAGACATATTTTGTCACAAAAGAGAACCAAGCCATGTGCACAATCAATAGGCGCATCTTGCCACCATGAGCTTGTGACGAACCGATGCATCGTCACTTGCACGGATTTGATCTGCAACCACACATCACAATCGCCATGTGCAATACTTGAAAGCATAAGATCTGCAGTGAAGCAGCTAAGGTGTACACTCACTCACCATGCTGTGGCAACTTCTGACTGCATTGGCATTGGGGTGGCAGCCAAAGGCTAGCATGGTAGTTCCAATTGGCACTTGCCATACAAGGTGTTGCAATTGGCTTCCAAGGTGTTGCATTTGGCATTTGGCAGTTTGGGGGGTAAGGTACACGATGGGGAGGGTAAGGTACAAGGTGTAGCAATTGGCTTCCAAGGTGTTGCATTTGGCATTTGGCAGTTTGGGGGGTAAGGTACAAGATGGGGAGGGTAAGGTACAAGGTGTTGCATTTGGCGTACAAGGTGTTGCGATTGGCATTTGGCAGTTTGAGGGGTAAGGTGCACGATGGGGA
>JASKMD010000432.1:0-31354 GCA_030144725.1 Haematococcus lacustris
CCCACCCCACCCCCTGGCCCGCCCCCCGCTGGCTGCAGGTCGCGCCAAGTGGGCCGCTGACACGCTGCCCAGCCACTCCCTGGCCGCCTCCCGTGAGGCCACCTCCCTGGCTGAGGGGGGCGAGGTGGCCCAGGCTGACCTGGTGGACCCCCTGGCTCGAAGGTGACAGCAGGGGGGGCGGGGGGTGGGCTGCCAGGGCCCTGGGGGGGGCTGCCCAGGGGGGGGCTGGGGGTGGGGCGGTGGCGGTTGGCAGGGCTGGAGGTGGGGGGGCTGGGGGTGGGGGGGCGGGGCAGGGTGGGTGGTGGCTTTGTGGTGTATAGGGTGGGGGTGTGGTGAAGGTGTAGTGGGGTGTGGTGGGGTTGGGCAGTGGGCAGTGGGCAAGATGGAAAGAGGCATGGGGAAGGGGATGGGGGGACGTGGTGGTGGTGAGCGGGGGCGTGGGGATAGGGTGCTAGACATGAGCAGGCTGCAAGGCGCATGGCAGGGGGGCTGACGGCATGAGTGCAGGGAGGGGGGGGGTAAGCAGGGGGTGGGGGCAGGGGAGTAGGGGAGGGCATACGCCACGCTGAGCTGTAGCACAGCAAGTTGACATGCCCGACAGCTGGGCATGACATGCGACTGGGCAGGGGCTTCGTCGGACATGGCTCCTGTCTTGGTGCTCGTCCTTTTGGCATGCAATCGCCGATGCCGTCGAAAGAGGCCGTCGCCTGTGCTCGTCCGCTCTGGCAGGCAGGGCGAGGAAGAGGCGCTCTGTGCCGTGTGCGGCGATGGCAACTCCGAAGAACCCAACCAGATACTGTTTTGTGAGCGCTGCGACCTGGCCGTGCACCAGCAGTGCTATGGTCTGAAAGACGTGCCAGAAGGTGAGCGCATGCAAGCACGGATGCAAGTCACTCATCACACGTTGACGCCAGTGAGAAAGAAACGGCGACAGAAAATACCCACGGCTTCCTGCCATGCTTACTGCTCGTTTGTCCTGCCCGACATCACTGAAGTCGCGATGGCTGTCGCGGCGCCAGTCAGCGGGCGTGCGTGCTCTTTCGTTCCGACTCCATGTCCATATCTCCACGCTACGGCTTGCGACCCTAACACGTGGTTGTCCACCACATTCTCGGCGCAGGCGAGTGGCTGTGCTGGCCCTGCGCCGAGTATGAGCGAGCAAAGCTGGCGGCCGGCGACAACCAGAAAAGCATCCGCCCACCACGTTGGCAGATGGCATCCTTGGGGCTGACGCACGCCGACTTGGAGGGAGGATCCAACGCGGCGCAGTGCGTGCTGTGTCCCGTGCGCTGCGGCGCATTCAAACGAACAACGGACGGCCGCGACTGGGCGCACCTGGTACGTGACGATGCCTTGCAGACTGCGGACACGCACAAGGGATGGACGGTGTGCCTGAAACAACGGGATTTAGAACCGCTGGTTGTATTTTTGATTTTTATTGAGGTTGGTTGGTCCGCTCGGTGCACAGGTGTGCGCGCTGTGGCAGCCGGAGACAAGTGTGATCCCGGGCAACATCTGCGAGGCCGTCGCCAAAGTCAACCGCATCCCCGCGGATCGCTGGCACCAAGCCTGCGGGGTGTGTTCCCGCCGCCAGGGAGCGGTGATGCGGTGCGCCGCCTCGCACTGCAAGGCCACCTTCCACCCGCTGTGCGCTCGCAGGTCAGTGGCACGACCCCAATGGCTCAGGCCGGGGTCAGGACCAGGCTGTGGTGGTGAGTCACCACTGGTGACTGCCCTGTGCCCCCCCCCATCTCCACACTTCTGGAGATGACCTGCCTGCCTGCCTGCCTGCCTCCGCATCCTCCAAGCTGCACCTGACACTGCTGCCCTCCCCCTCTGCGCCCCATTGCCTGGCCACTACCTGCCACCCGCCCTCCAGATGCGGCAACTACCTCAGCACACAAATAGGGACGTCAGCCACCGGCGTCCCCGAGCTGGTCTACCGCGCCTACTGCCACAAGCACAGCCCCAGTGTGATGCAGAAGGACTTAGCCTCAGGCATACCCCAGGTGACCCCCCCCACCCCTTCACCCCCCACCCCTTCACCCCCCCCCCTTCACCCCTCACCCCCCACCCCTTCACCCCCCACCCCTCACCCCCCACCCCTTCACCCCCCACCCCTTCACCCCCCACCCCTTCACCCCCCACCCCTCACCCCCCACCCCTTCACCCCCCACCCCTCACCCCCCACCCCTCACCCCCCACCCCTTCACCCCCCACCCCTCACCCCCCACCCCTTCACCCCCCACCCCTTCACCCCCCACCCCCCTCACCCCCCACCCCTTCACCCCCAACCCCTCACCCCCCACCCCTTCACCCCCCACCCCTTCACCCCCCACCCCTCACCCCCCACCCCTTCACCCCCCACCCCTTCACCCCCCACCCCTTTACCCCCCACCCCCCCCTTCCCCCCCACCCCAGGCCACCGGCCAGGGGGGCTGCCTGGTACAGCCATGACCCCCCACCCCAACCTGCTTGCACACCCAGGCACCTCACTCCCCTCACTCACCCCTGGTCTCCGCCCCAACCCCTGGACCCCCCCCACCGCCACCCCTCCCACCCCCTCCACGTGCCGCGGGAGGGGCAGCCACACCAGGCTGGAGGGGTTTGGGGGGGCGGGACCATGATGACCCCCTCATGCACCTCGCCATGCGACCCTGTGCTGCCTCGACTCAACTTGACTTCCCTCGACCTGCCCCCCCCCTCCCCCCCCGCTGCAGGCTGCTCCAGACATCACCACGCGCCTCACCCCCCACGCACCCACCGCTGGCCCCAGCCCAGCCCACACCAGCTCCGGGCCCGGGCCCCGCGGCTACCCCCCCCTGGCCTCCCCCCCCTGGCCGCCCCCCCCAGCCAGGCGCAGCCACAGGCCCCCCCACCTCCGGCCGAGCCCGCAAGGACCGGGGCGGGGGGGCGGGCTTCTACCGCGCCCTGGCTGCTGGCGACTCCTGGGAGGCCCTGGGGGAGGGGGAGGCAGCAGCACCCAGGGGGGCGGCCACCCGGGGCGGGGGGGTCAGTGGCCAGGGGGAGGGGGAGGGGGTGGATAGGGGGGCGGCTGGGCCCAGCAAGGTCAAGGTGCGGGGCGGGCGGGGCACGGCAGCAGCAGGGGGTGGGGGGGTGGGGTGGGGGGCGGGCAGGGGGGCCGGCACGCTCGGAGGATGGGACCTCCTACCTGTCCTCCTCAGCTACCTCAAACGCCGGGGCAGCTGACAGCAGTGGCGGCCCCTACACAGCAGCCAGTGTCGCCACTGCCAGCAGCAAGGCCAGCACCAAGCGGGCGGGGGGGCGCGCCGCCAGCCAGCGCCAGGCGGGGGTGAAGGGGGCGACGCATGCTGGCGGCTGGGGCAGTGGGGGGGTGGGGGGGGAGGAGGCGGGGGGGGAGGGAGGGGCGGGGGGCTGGGGAGGCGGTGATGCAGGAGTGGTGGTCCTGATGCCTGCTGGGTTGGGGGGTGGGGTGGGCACGCAAGGGCAGGCGCTGCTGTCCCAGGTGATGGCGGAGGCAGAGCAGGGGCAGGGGCGGGGAGGGGCAGGGTCCTAGCCTGCGGCGCTTGGCGGCGATGGAGGTTGAGCGTGACGTGCTGCTGGGGGTGCGTTTGGAGCTGGAGCGCCTGCGCAACCTCATCACACAGGTGGGGGGGGGGGGTCAGGCAGAAGGGTCGGGGAAGGGGTGGGGTGGGGAGAGGTGAGGTGTTCAAACCCTGACAATGCCGCCTGTGGGCCTGCTGCTGCCGCCCTGTTGCCCTTTGCCCCCTCCCTGACCCCTCCATGTCCACCCCCCCTCAGCCCTTCCTTCCCGTCCCCCCTCCTCCCCAGCCCCTCCATTTCCCCCCTCCCCCCTTCACCGTTCCCCCCCCCCTCTCCTCCCTTGCCCTGTGGCCGGGCTGCTGCTGCCCCCCCCCTCCCTCCCTTGACAGGTGCAGAAGCGTCAAAAGCTGTCCCGTCAGGTCAGCCGGGCGCTGGGCGACCTGGCCTCTGCGCGCCACTCCGACCCCTCCTCCTGCCTGGAGGCGCTGCTGCAGCTGGACGGGCCGGACTGCCTCGCCGCCCTGCCCCCCCCCTCCTCCTCTGCCCTGGACGCGGCCAACACAGCGCTGCTGGACCTGGCCTTGCAGGGTCAGGCGCAGGGCCTGGGGCAGGGGCTCGGGGGGGTAGCAGGCCTGGGGGGGGGGCAGCAGCCGCCCTGCCACATGTCTGCCTTCCCCCCTGACCTCAACCTCCAGTTGGCAGCGGGGGAGGTGGGGGGGCAGCTGGACCTGGGTCACCTGCTGCTGCCCCTGGCCCCCCCGCCACCGGCAGCAGGTCCCCCCTCCCCCCCTCCCCTGACACTGGCAGCCCTGCCCCCCCAGGACTGGGCAGGGGAGGGGGGGGAGCAAGGGGGGCCAGCGAAGAGGTCCAGGAAGGGCAAAGCTGGGGCTGGGGCTGGGGCTGCACCTCAGGTGGCTGGGGACCACCCGTCAGGAGCAGCAGCAGCCAGCTGGTCCGGGGGCTCTTGCAGCAGAGAGGAGGTGGCGGTGAGGAAGCGAAAGCGTGGGGGGCAGGCTGCTGGGCCACCCCTGCCCCCCCCCCCCCTGCCCCCCTGTCCCCCCCCACCAGCAGCTGGGAATGGGGGGCTGGGGCACCCCCCCCTGCCCCCTGCTGCTTTGCAAGGCGCCTACCTCACCCCCCTCCCCACACTCCCCCCCCCAAGCATGGACCCCCCATGGCAGTCTGGCCCTGCTGCCCTGCAGCTGTGGCCCCTCGCGTCCAACGGCCCCTCAGCCACCCACTCACCGCCCGTTCCGCCGCTGCCCCCCCTCACAAGCAATAGCCACTTCCAAGCGAACAATTCCACTCCCTCAACCGCCCCAACCGCCTGCTTCCCTCTTGTGGCAGCCCCCCCCTCTGCACCCACCCCAGCCGCCCCCCTCACAGCAAGACTGGCCCCCTCTCCCCCCCTTTCCCCCCCCCATACTCACAAGACCTGTCCGACCCCGCCCGTGTCATGCGCTCGCTAGGCCCCCCTGCTGCCGCCTCCCCCCCTTGGCCAGGCCCCCTTAGCAGCCGCCTGGGTGCCAAAACGTTGTTGCTGAACAACCCCCACCCCCCTACTTCACCCAACCCTTCCGCCCCTCCCCACGGCCTCCACCCTCGCCCCCAACACCTGCACAGCGCAGCCCTAGAGCTGCTGCCCCACCCCCCCTCCCCTGCCACCACCCACGGGACGGCCAGCACCGGCACCCCTGACACGGCAGCAGGGGTGGGTGGGGGCTGCCGGCGTACCAGCCGCGTGAAGAAGCCGCGCGACCAGGGGGTGTGGGAGTATGAGGGGGAGGCGGCAGCCTTCCCCCGCCTCCCCCCCCTCAGCCCGATGACTACCCGGAGCAGCCGGTCAGCTTCTAGGCAGTACCCTCAGCAGTTGAGAGCTGGTGCAAGGGGGGGCTCAGGCCAGGAAGCGGGCGGGGGATGGGGGGACGCAGAGGGGGGCTCCGGGGAGGAAGGCGCGTAGGGCTAGAGTCGTCTGGCTAAAGACCCCTAAAGGTGATCACTCAACCCATCTTGGTTATGAGCGAAAGGGAGCCAACACTGCTGCCATGAAAGCCAATAACTCTAGCGTGACGTGCGGTTAAGAGTCTGCTCGCGCCCTTGCTATGGTCTGGTTGATGGTGTGATTGATCTGATTGATAACGAGGCTTGTACACAAAGGCAGGCTGATGAGAGGGCGGCTACAGCTGCCATGTAGCAACACATGTCGGGTGGCTGCCGCCAGCTGAGGGCTGTGAGTGGGGCCATGGCGCTACGCGCTACGTCTCGCTCATAGTTTGAATAGGGAATAGCTTATACCGCGTCGATATGGTCGCTGAGTCCCTAAGATGTCCCAAAGATGTTCTGGAACAAGAAGAAATATGTCCCTATGCGCAATGTGCAGCCGGTGAGCGGCAAAGCTTGACGAAAGACTAGGCCCCCAAAAGTTCACGGACGACCACCCATAGGGAAGAGGAAGGTGCCACCGGTGTTGGGATTTGCGGTCATCAAGGGTGCACCCGGTCACCCACAGGTAAATACCTCGTTAGGTACTGCATAGATGACTTGGCATGAAAGTGTGGTGGCGCTGCATGGAATTAGCAGCCTTGTATGGGATTAACAAACTATCATTGACAATGAGAGAAGCCCTCTTGATGCCTTCCCATTAGTGTTGGCATACCAATTTTTTAAAGACTACTTACCTCGGGGTGCTGTAGGGGATTAGTAGGGCTGATCCCCGTGTTGGGATAAGAGTGAGGATAAGGTTGAGTCAGCTACTTGGGTTGTATTCGGGGCTTTCCTCGTGACTCGGGTAGTAAACCGGCAGATATCAAGAATGTAAGAACCAATGCACCTCCGTGTCCCGTTATAGGTGCAAAAGGCTGGTCATCCAAGATCAAATGATGTTTGGCTCAAGTTCAAGCCAATCAGCCACATTTGCATCCCTTGTCTTACCCCTTTGATCAGTCTGATGTGAGAGTGAGATGGAGTATGTTGATAGATCTCTTAGTGCACTCAAAGATGAGATGCTGGGCATTGTTAACCACCCTAGCCGATATCTGAAAGCACGCCAGCCCCAAGCTGGCGATGATGCCTGCTAGGCTGCGAGGCCCCACCCCTGCACTGTTGCCTCACCCTCCAAAGCTGTCGCCCAACCCCCCTACAATGCAAGCCAACCCCATCCTGCAAGTGCGGCCCTCCGGCGAGGCCGTAGTCATCATCAGCCTCATCAGGCGGTTCATCAGCCCCTAGTCACAAGAAACCGTCCCCACCATCACCTTCACGCCGCGGATGCAATATTAGGTTCTGCCTGGCTTCCCTGCTCGCTGCCGTGCAGCCTTCTTATCATCTTCCTTGTCCTTCTCTATGAGCTCCGTCAGGTTCGCTGCGCAGATGCCATCTTCGTCCTCGACGCTGACGTCGGAGTCGTCATCGTCGTCATCAGCCTCTCCAGCCTCCTCTCCCCGCTCATCCTCATCCTCATCTTCACCCTCGTCGCTGTCCTCAGCGACTTCGCCCCCGCGGCTCGGCCGGCTCGGCGTTCCGGTGTCCGCGGTGCCGTCTTCATCGTCGTCCGTCTCGTACTCGTCATCTTCCTCGTCTTCATCTTCGTCGTCATCGTCATCATCTTCGCCAATGTCCTCTTCGCAACGCGATGGCACACATCGCACACATAATTGTTAGACTGCTTGCGTTTCGCCACTTCGCCATCCGCTCCCTAGCCATTCGAGCCAGAGTGCTTCCCGTGCCAAGTGGCGATAAGTTATGCAACGACAACAAACAGTCTAATCCATCTGCGTGACTCTGCTTGTGGCAAGCCAGTTTAGTAGGAACTGCCTGTATGTTGGCCCCATCCCCTGTTCCGCCCCTCCCCCTCAAGCACTCAGCATGACTCACCCTCGTCGCATGCTTGGGGTTTTCGCTGGGCTACCACCTCCCCACCTGCAGCCGAAAGCAACACTCGGACAACTCACGACATGGCAGTTGTGCAGCCCTGCACCCGCCCTGAGCAACATTGCCCCACCACCAAAGCCCTGCCTCCTCATACTGACAACTCTTACTCCTACTCCTGCTCCTACTACCACCACTACTCTGTAATCACCCTCCCCCTTTGGTGATCTCCTTCAGACTGAGCAACCCTAGATAGGCGTCTAATTCCCAACCCTGTTGCTGACCACCTGCAACCCTCAAGCGGACATGGCTGCTATGTCGGCTCAACTGTTGGTCACTCCAACGCCAACATCCCACTCCTTTCACTCACCGGTTCGGGAGCGCTTGGCCGGTCTCGGCTTTTCCGCGCTGTCTGGCTGCTCCGGGTCGAAATCCTCGTCGTCCGAGTCCGAATCATCATCGTCGTTCTCGTCGGTGCCGTTTGCCAACGCGCCCGGGCGGGAGGGGCCCGCGCTACTGGCGCTCGCGGCCTTACCAGCAGCACGCGCTTCGGAGTTCGCGGCCTCCTCCTCCGACATCTGCGCGGGGCAGCCCAGCATGTGGACAGCGAGGCAAGGCCTAATCTCAGGCAGCATGCGCCTCACACAGGCTTCCCGTTGTCCTCTGGCAGGGCGTGTGATGCACGTAAAATGAAGCCCCAAAAAATTAGATCTGATACCATATCTCAGACCTGATATCACACCTCAAATCTGATAACATATTTTGTAACCTAGGGCAGCTAGTAATCCAGGACAACCCCTGCTAAGGTGGCATTGGCTGTTCTGCTTTTGTAGGATTGCAAACCAGCTGGCTGGAAATGTGTGGCTGCTTCCTGGCTGCGACCAGCTTCAAGAGGCTGACATGCCAATATTTTCTACCTTTGTGCCCAAAATGCAAGCTTGCTGGCCTCTCAGCACTACAAGGCCTTCACACCACTCCCCTGCTACTGGCCATCTCCTGTTGCCTGCCTTCCCCGCACCTGCCTGCCTGCCACTCCCCCCCACCCTGTCCAGCCCTACCCTTCCCCCTCTCACCACCACCCTACCCATGCAAACCCGGGCCCCTGCCCTCCCCTGCCTCCCCTGCCCTGCCCTGCCCTCCCCTGCCCTGCCCTGCCCTGCCCTCCCCTGCCTCCCCTGCCTCCCCTGCCCTTCCCTGCCCTCCCCTGCCCTGCCTCCACCAGGCCCTGGCCCTTACCGCGAGCCTGGCTTGCGTAAGGTAGGTCTGTATCCTGCCCAGCTCTGACTTGTCCAGGTGCCCAAACTCCAGGACCTCCCCCCCGGTGAGGTGCAGCAGCAGGTCAAACGTGGCGCTGCTGGTGCGAGCCAGGGCTACGTATCTGCATGGGGAGGGGGAAAGGGTGCGTGGGGAGAGGGTGAGAGGGGCAGGGTGAGAGGGGCAGGGTGAGAGGGGCAGGGTGAGAGGGGCAGGGTGAGAGGGGCAGGGTGAGAGGGGCAGGGTGAGAGGGGCAGGGTGAGAGGGGCAGGGTGAGAGGGGCAGGGTGAGAGGGGCAGGGTGAGAGGGGCAGGGTGAGAGGGGCAGGGTGAGAGGGGCAGGGTGAGAGGGGCAGGGTGAGAGGGGCAGGGGCAGGGGCAGGAGCAGGAGCAAGAGAGAGGGAAGGGACAGGGAGGAGTCAAGGCGGTGGTCATCAAGATGGACATCAAGATGGGTGTTGAGGCAGGCAGGCTGACTGACTGCACTGCACTGCCTTGTGCCCTGGCTGGATGTATTCTCTACTCTCTAGTCCAAGCAGCTACACAGTAAAGTGCCGAATTTGAATAAGTCTAGGCACTTCACTGTGTACAGAGCCAGGGAGTGGGCTGTGCAGCCAGTGGTGCCAGTCAGTGGCTCACAAGGCCTGGTGCATCGCCTGGGGTCTGATGGGTGGGGAGGCTGGCTGATACCCTTGGCAGCACTGCCTGGCACCCTTAGCTCTCAAGGCCTGGTGCATGGCCTGGGGTCTGACCAGGAGTCTCCCTAGGGGCTAGGGGCTAGGAGGGGGAGGAGGAGGCACCTGATGCTGGCATGGGGGATGAACAGGGGTGGTCGCTCCACAAAGCAGAAGGCGGCAGGCAGGGGGAACAGCAGCCCATCGTTGACCTGCAGCACAGCAGGCAGCCAGGTAGGCAGGCAGGCGGGGGGTGGGCAGGCAGGCAGGCAGGCAGGCAGGCAGGCAACCCTAACCCTGACCCGGCTGCTGCACATGAGGCAGGCAGGTGGAGTTCAGGCTGGTAGGGGGGGCACTGCTGGCACCCTGACCTGGTCACTTGTACCACAGCAGCCCCCTTGAGCTCAACCCCTGACCCCAGCCCCTGACCCTGAGCCCCTGCCCCTGATGCCATGGCCGCCGCCGCACCCTGCTGCTCCAGGCCGCTCCCGCCCCCCTGGCCCCCCGCAGCCTCCCCCCCAACGTCATCAGCGCCCCACGGCCTCCAGCTCAGCCCTTCATCCCTCCCTGACTGCCGACTGCTGCACCAGCCTAGACCTAAAATGGCCTTGGGCATGGCCTACGGGCAAGGCGCTGCTGCCTGGCCTGACCGCACCCCCTAAGCCTCCTACCTGCCCCCCAATAAAGGTTCAGACCCCTGCACCTGGGAGCAGCCCAGCCAGCCAGCAACTCTGGTGGCCCTCACCTTGAAGTTGGCGCCCACTGCCATGGCCCCTGCGGTGTGTTCAGGGTGGGGTGGGGTGTGATCAGGGTGGGGTCCTTCCTCTCTGGATTCCGCACCTGCCCTTTCCTCCCACTCTTGCACGTCCCTCCCCCCTCTTTCCCCTCTACCATCCACCTGGCCACCCGCCTCACCCTCCACGCTTTCACCCTTGAGCCCCCCGCCGCCCCTGCTCCTCCCCCATGCCCCTGCCTTGCACCATGGCTGGCGCCCTTCGTGGCTGGTCATACCATGACCCCCTGGCTGGTCATACCCCATGGCTAGTCCTCACAGCCTCCAACCTTCACCAAGCACGGCCTGTGGCCTGGCGGCTACCTGCCCCCACCCACCTTTGCAGCTTGTGAAGGTGTCCAGGTTCGGGCTGATGAAGTCCACGATGCCGGCTATGCCCAGCAGCTGGCACAGCACCACTGGGGCGGGCCCAGCCACCTCCTCCTCCTCCCCACCCCCTGACCCCTCCCCCTCCCCCACCCCCTGCCGCTTCAGCTTCACACTCAGCTCAGCGCTGGCCGTCAGCTGCAACCCAGGAGCAGGCAGCGCAGGGCAGAGGCAGAGGCAGGGGCTACTCGAGTTGTGGGGTTGTTTGCCGCCACAGAGGCTGAGGTGCAGGGTCAGGCACACAGGAGGCAGATGAGCAGCGAGGGGCCTGGCCAGGCAGGTGAACAGCTGGCAGCAGGCTGGGGAGTGCAGTCACCTAGGGGCCTAGGGGTGAGCTGCACTGGTCCTCTGGGCACCTGACCTGAGGCCACTGGCGCAGCCGCCTCCTATATGCCTGGGTTGGGGCTCAGTGTGGGGGGAGCTGGACTGGCTGAGCTGGCTGTGCCTGGTGCTGGGTGGGGGGGGCAGGCGGGAGGAGGAGCATGGGGTTTGGGGGGAAGCGAGGGGGGCCAGCAGCCTGGCGGTGTAGTGAGCTGGGCGGTTTAGAGTGGGGGGGCTAGGGGCGGGGGGCGGGGGATACAGCTGGGGGGTCCATGGAGCTGAGGGGGGAGCTGGGTGGTCAGTCAGCTGAAGTTAACAGCAGCTTGATCGCAAGGATGGGGGGGCGGCTTGCTTGGATAAAGTCTGGATATGGGTAGCAAGGGTTAGTGAGCAGCTTATTTGCAAGAAACAGCAGGCGGCTTGTTTGCTAAGTTCAGGGGGGCAGCTTGGTTGCAGGGATGAGGTGGCGGCTGCATGGTGGGGCTGAGCAGGGCGGTGGGCTCAGAGAGGACGCTAGGCGGGTCAGGGTGGGGCAGCAGGCAGTGCCGGCCGTTTCACTCCAGGGATGCTGACCTAGGGCCTGCACTGCACTGGCAACAGGAACGACCTGCGCTAGCCACTATGGAACAAGTGCCAATGACTTCTTATTTTGTATTATTTTCTATCTATACATTTGTGTATTTACCTACCTGCCTACCTACCTATATTTCTATCTATCTATCTATCTATCTATCTATCTATCTATCTATCTATCTATCTATCTATCTATCTATCTATCTATCTATCTATCTATCTATCTATCTATCTATCTATCTATCTATCTATCTATCTATCTATCTATCTATCTATCTATCTATCTATCTATCTATCTATCTATCTATCTATCTATCTATCTATCTATCTATCTATCTATCTATCTATCTATCTATCTATCTATCTATCTATCTATCTATCTATCTATCTATCTATCTATCTATCTATCTATCTATCTATCTATCTATCTATCTATCTATCTATCTATCTATCTATCTATCTATCTATCTATCTATCTATCTATCTATCTATTGTTTATGCTAGTTTTTTGTTTTCTTCTTTCCTGTTGTTTTCTTTTTTCGTGAGTGGATTAGTGGTGAGTGTGAGGTGGAGGGAGCAGGGGTTGATCAGGGTTAGGGGGTCAAGGAGCAGGGGGTGGCCGGCACTCTGGCCTGGGCCTGACCTGCAGCACCACCGCCTCCAGCTTCGTCTTGCCGTGCATTAGCCCCGCAGCCTTGTCCAACGCCAGCAGCAGCAGCACCCGGCCCTTGGTGTCCTTCGGGATGTTGTCCAGGATCTGTGGGGCAGGGCCAGGCGCGGCAGCAGCAGCTGAGGAGCAGCCTCAGGGTGCTGGTAGGGGGTGGGGGGTGGGGAGAGCAGCAGCAGGCGCCGACGACGACATCGACGGGAGAGGGTGTGAGACTGTGTGTGTGCACTGGGTGTGACTCGGGGTGTGGCTGTGTGTGTGTACACTGAGTGTGACAGAGGGTGTGAGACTGTGTGTGTACACTGGGTGTGACACAGGGTGTGTCTGTGTGTGTGTACACTGAGTGTGACAGAGGGTATTAGAGGCAGTGGGTGTAGGGTGTGGGCTGCATTGCGTCCTGTACAGGCGACAGTAACAGGTCCATGCTGGTGGGGTGTGGAGTGCCTACTGACTCCCTGTGGCCAGAGCTCCGTCACCCACCTGCTCTGCCAGCCACAACCCACCCCGATCCCACCCCTCCCCCAGCACTCTTCTTCTCACTCCTCCTCACTCCCCCTGGCTACCCACCACCACGGAGATGACAGAGGAGCTGAAGAGCCTGAGGTTGCCAGTTTTGGCGTTGCTGAGCACCAGGCCATCCTTCAGCACCACCAGGTCAAACTTCCCTCTGCAGCCAGGCCAGGACGCACAGGCAGGAGGAGCAGCAGGCAGGCAGATTGGCAGGTAGGCAGGCGAGCTCGGTGCAACCTTGTCACTTTTCCTCATTTGCCCCTCCGGCCCCTCCCTCCTGAGGAAACCTAACCTGGGCGTCAATACATTCAAGCCGCTTAGCGTGCACAGCGCGTGCTGAAGGTCTGGCTGGTTAGTGACCGCCGCGGCCGGTGCATTCCCTGCGAAACTTTAAACTTTGAACTTTGGATTCGACTCGACGTTTGCTAGCGAAATTGCGGCGGACTCACCGGATACTTCGTCTACTAGCTTCCCAGTTGCGTTAATCACCCCGTCGAGCAGTTTCTCGTCCTTGATCGCCGCGTCAAGCAACTTCAGCAGCTCTTTGCCAGCTCCATAGCGAGACACGCTGCCGCGCTGCATCGCGCAAGCGTTGCTCAGGGCAAGAGAATGGGGTACAAGACAATGCCCATGTGGGATAGTGATGGATAACATTTCAGTTCCAGTTGTGGGCCCGAGGGCCACTATGCATTGTTACCAGCTTAGGCAACATACGCTGCCCAAAACAACTCTTTAACCGAGACATCTGTACATCTGTACATGTACATCTGTATGGCTGCAGGGGTTCGACATCCGGCGGAGTAATCCTGTAGCCAAAACCAACCCGAGTATCTGGCTGTGGAAGGGTTGGCGTCGAGTCCAAGCAGCAGCGCTACTCCACCAACGTGCATTTAGTTGCACCCCACATTCCTCACAGATCAGGGTCAACGGAACTTATTCACCCGCATGAGCCTACGTGAGGCTTATGCGGGGGCGCAAGGCATGAGAGGATGTGCAACCGGGGTGGGAGGGAGTAGCATTGGCTTCACAGACCCCGAAAGTACCAAATTCGATTGTCCATGCGTCATGCACCATGCAAATTTGAACAGCTAGACTCCTGCGCGCTGTCGAGTGTGCTGCTACCTGTCAAACTGACGCTTGCGTGGCCCGACATAGGATCCCAGGGTCAGCGGTTGCGCCTCACCGCCTCCTCATCCTGGGCCTCAACTGGTCACAAGCACGAGCGCGACTGTACAGAATGCTCCACCCTGTAAGCTTTGACCTCACCCTGGTAAAACCCAGAGTTTGACTGTGCTTCAGTCTGTACTGCGCACAGTGATGTCACCGACCATGCTATTCCGTGACAAAGCACCCCTCAGACTCTGTTGGTCATGCTCTGCTGGAATACCTTGAGCGCAAGGTCCTGCGTCTGGTGGGCCTTGGCGGATTTGAACCCGCCTCGCCTGTAGAACATGAATGCCTGCAGCATCACGACCGCATCATGTATGATACTATGATTAGATAACAATGGGTAAAGATAGGGTATGCTATGGCTATCTTTGCAAGCCATGCCCAAACAATAGCACATGAATCTGTCAGCATCATCTGCATGGCGTGATGTGCATGCAAGAGCAGAGCACCTGACCACTCACGTCTTTGAGGCACCAGAAGCACCAGAGCGACAGCAGGACCCAGAAGGAGGCCCCGATGATGTAGATGGTGCCGTTGAAGGTGCTGATCTTGAAAGCAGCCAGGGCTGAGCCAAAGCCAGTGAAGGACCAGCGAGCAGTGCTGAAAGGAATGGCTGCAGCAAACAACAGGAGCAGCAGGAGCAACAGCAGCAGCAGCAGCAGCCAGATCAGCATGCAGGTGAGCGTGAGTGGGGGACAAAAGTCGTGGAACCAAGTGGGGGCTGCCAGCTCAATGCTACAGAGGGATAAGAAACATGCAGGGATTGGTTCATTGGTAGCCCTGCCCCGGGCCCGGGCCCCTGCCCCTGCCCCTGGCCTCTGGAATGAGGCACCTGCAGAATCAAGGCTAGGCTGTGGCACACATAGGTATGAGCAGGGCTCACATAGCCAGGCTAGCACGCAGGGTGGTGGCACACGCCCCTGCCATGCTCCCTCCCCTTGCTTGCTACCATCCCTCCCTCCCTCGTTCCCTCCCTCCCCCCCTGCCTCTCCCACCACCACCTTCCTCACAGCTGCGCAGGCGCCCCCTCCCCCTGCTGCTGCCTGCGAGCCTCTCACCAATGGAGCACCAAATGCAGAAGGCCAGGTTGATGGCGAAGAACAGGAAGAAGGTCCACATGCCCAGCGAGCTGTCGTCCCGGGCGGCGTTGTAGATGCGGCGGTACCACAAGTACATGCTGAGGGGCACTCCAGTGATCCAGTAGATTACTGTCAGCAGCAGCAGCAGTGAGCAGAAGCAGCAGCAGCAGTAGTGAACAGGAGTGGCGGCAGCAGCAGCAGCAGCAGTGACGAGCAGCAGCCTTGAAGAGCAGCAACAGTGATGTGCAGCAGCAGCAGCAACAGCAGCAGCGGTAATGGACCACCTCAGCAGCAGCAGCAACAGCCCAGTTGTGACGCGCAGCAGCCGTGATGAGCAGCAGCAACCGCGCAACCAGCAGGAGCAGCAGGGGCAGCAGGAGGTGCTCACATGCCAGGAACCAGCTGGGCACTTTGTCCGTGGCGTCAAAGCCCAGCATGATGGAAGCGCAGGCCACCTGGTAGCTGAGGCAGAACACAAGACCCTGCAGGGGCAGCAGCAGCAGGGGCAGCAGTAGCAGCAGCAGGGGCAGCAGGGGCAGCAGCAGGGGCAGCAGCAGCAGGGGCAGCAGGGGCAGCAGCAGGGGCAGCAGCAGCAGCAACCACCAGGAAGGGCAAGCCAGTGTCAGGAGGTCAGCAGGCACAGCAAAGGAATATGGCACACATCCATGCCCAGCATTGCCATGGCCCATGATGAAGACACAATGCAATTCTGTCAGCTGTCACCTCGGTATGCCACCCCCTCCCCCCACCCCTGCCCCTGCTCCCCGCTCTGCTCCTCCCCCCGCCTCTCACCCAACCCCTGCCCCCACCCCTGCGTCTTCCCCGCCCCCCACCCACCCCTCCCCCACCCTCGCCCCCTCCCTCTCCTGCACTCACCCACCAACTGAGGTACAGCTCCCTGACCACCCGCTGTGACTCGGCAGGGATCTCCCCCGCAATGTCATGGTGCCACAAGGGGAAGCACCAGGGGAAGTTCTTCTTCTTCAGCCCACCCGCCAGCTGCAGGCAGCCAGAGGCAGCAGCAGCAGCCAAGGGAGGCTCAGGCAGGTGCAGCAGCTCAGCACCTGCCAGGTGCCTGCTGCTGGGTAGGGTTTAAAAGCTGTGACATGGTGTGTACAGTGTGACTCCGCAGTGTGCCCAACAATGCAATGCGGCACAGCGCCTGCCAGACAGCCCTCATGCAGCCAGACAGTGTCCAGGCAGGGACATGGTGTGTACAGTGTGGCTCTGCAGTGTGTCCAGGCAGTCAGGCAGTCATGCAGTCAGACAGTCATGCAGTCAGACAGTCATGCAGTCAGACAGTCATGCAGACAGTCATGCAGTCAGGCAGTCATGCAGTCATGCAGTCATGCAGTCATGCAGTCATGCAGTCAGACAGTCATGCAGTCAGACAGTCATGCAGTCGGACGATGCCAAACAGCCGGTCAACACAGGGCTGCAGTGACAGTGCGGGGCGCATGGAGCCACACGGTCATGCTTTGACTACTGATGAGTGCAGAGAGCATGACTGTGCCATGAGGAGCATGGCGGCACCAGTCAGCCCTCAGGGGAGTGTAGGGGAGATGTGTGCTGAGTCGAGCAAGTGCTAAGCAGTCCAGCGGTTCAGAGATCAAGCTGTTGGGCAGGCAATAGTGAAGCTGTGCCATGTAGAGCATGGCTTGCACAGTTACTGCTCAAACCTGGATCTGATGTAAAGTGTGATGTGGGACAGTGAATCTGACGCCCAACAGCCAGCATGCCTGTGACACAACAGCTGGAACTCAGAACCAGCAGCAGCAGCAGCAGCAGCAGACCCACCGCCAGCTCGTTCTCACGCCGTCGCAGCTCCTCCTCTTTCGCTTTCACTGCAGCTTCACGCTTCTGCAGGTCTGCCTCCCTTGTCTGCACAGGGCGCACGCACACACGAGATGCTGACTGCCAGCCTGCCTGACACAGGCCAGGGTCAGGGTCAAGGTCAGGGGCAGTGCTAAGAGTAGGAATAAGGGCAAGGATGGTGGCCAGCCCCCTCACCCCCCAATGCATCGGCACACACACTCACTGATGTGGACACCTCCCCCCCTCCTGCTCCTGCTCCATTTGAGAATGAGGTGGACGCCGGCAACGCTGAAAACGCCCCTGGGTATGCCCCGCCAGCTGCAGGTGCTGCTGGGGTGGGACCCCATGTGCCCGTCCCAGTCGGCAGTTTTGCGGAGGGTGGGTCTTCATCGTGCCCGTCTGAAATGGGTTGCTTTGCACTCCCCCAAGCACCTAAAACCACCCATCGCAGCGTTTCAACTTCCCGATCCGAACGCAGCTACAGTGTCCTCAGTCACCTCCGCTCAGGTTGGAGCCCCATCCTCCTCCCGCCATGCCGTGCGCTGCGCCTGTGGGACCTTATGTCCGACGATTTGAAGGGTTCAAGGGTGTGCGTCGTCGCTGCGGATGGGATGTGGGCGCAGTATGCTATAACCTCCTGAGATGGTCTTACTGCTACCGCTTTCACGGCTTTCGCAGGTCACACGGCCGTTGGTGACAGCCCACCTCAATGCACCTCCACCCTCAGCACGCTCATAGTACACCGTATGCGGGCTTTCGTACGGCTAATGCCATCAGCACGACCCCAGAGTCCAACGTCACCTACCTGCCCGCCGTGCAATGCCTGCACCTGCATAGAGGCAGAGGGCTGGTCGACAGCCACTGGCGGCGAGGGTTAGGCAGCTATGCATCCCACCGGCTAGTCACCTGCAGCCACCATGTACACAACCTTACGCGGGTGTGGTAGTGGTGGGTATGGGAGTGGTCGATTATGTGCATCATGCTCATGGATGCCACGACCCCAAGCTGGCGCCAGCACTTGCTGCATTCACATCGTATCAGCCCTGGCTTCAACAAGCCTGGCCAGACCAAGGTGTGGTGCTGTGGCGCAAACTAGTTGACCCCAGACAAGTGCAAGACTACAGTAACCATGTGTACATCAGCTACACCAGCAGCAGCAGCGGCAGCAGCAGCAGCAAAGACGCCGCAGTCAGAGTACAGTACCAGGAGTACCAGGAGCAACCACACCCCTTAGCACCGCCGGTGTGCTCCTGTGCCCCGTTTGAGCACCCCTGCAGCTCCTGCAGCTAGCGCCTAGTTCAGGCTGCCCACCTGAGGCGTGCGCCCTCCTCCTCAGACCGGGCTGCTGCCTCACGGGTGCTGGCCATGCTCAGCCGCAGCCTCTAATTCTCAGCAGCCAGCTCGCGTGTGGCCTCGTGGGCAGCCACCTGCAGTCGCCACCAGCTTCCAGCACTGATTCTCCACTACTGCTTAGAGCTGGGCTGCTTATACACATTCCGCTTGCTACCAGGGAGCTGATGGCAGGGGGTAGGGGGCTGATGGGGTGGGGTTGAGAAAGCTGATGGGGAGGGTTCACTCTCACACCAGATGTTGTCCTGGGCACCAAGGATATGGAGATCAAGTGGCTCAAGAGGCGGGGAGGGCGCTGGGCTGGTTTTGGGGACCTCACTGTCACCACTCAGGCACATGGGTATGATGCGAAGGGTTAGCGTAGTACATGTATCACGGCTGTAGTACATGAATCTCCATGAATCTCCCGGGAAACCCGAATTGCTTGAAAAGGCCACCGCCCGTCGCACTGCGCATCGCGTGATGGCTAAGAAGAAGCCGAAGGGTAGCGACAAGAAACAGAAAGGTTCGTGTCCCTAGCCGACTGTGAGCTACGTGAATTGCGCGCTGTGAGATAACCCGTCGCTCCTGTTCGCGGCGTCTCGTTCCCCTCAAGGCAAGCAACGACAGGAGCGTCGGGATGGCTGGACCACGGGCAGACGTCAGGTGGCGCCCCCGCCTTATATGTCCCCGCACTGTTTGTGTTGACCCCGCCTTTGTCTTGGCCTGTCAAAATGGCAACGGTGCTTGGCTGCAGGTCATCAAGGTCCCCGAGGGCGCTGTGCTGCGCGGGTGCAAGAAGACAAGGCGCAAGCTGCGGGAGCACCTCCGGTTGCGGGCTGAAATCCACTCCCAGCTCCGCGTGATCGCGTCGTTGCTGGTGCTCAGAATCTTCCTAACGTGCCTGGTGGGCTACCCTACCCCGGGCTTCCCCAGCGCACCTCAGCCTCCAGCCGTGCAGCCCCCCCACCCCCCTGATGCTCCCCCCTTACCCCCCCTACCCCCACGTGCCCCTGCCCAGCCAACCCCTGCCCAGCCTGCCAGCATGGAGTGTGACACTGACTCTGACTCCGAGTCAGATTGTGACTCTGAGCCAGAGCCGCAGTCTGACTCGAAGTCAGAGCCAGAACCTGAGCCAGTCACGCATCCCCCCCCCAGGCGCTGCAGCGCCCGCTTGGCAGCCCTTGCACCTGCAGCACCCACTGGCCCTCCCTTGCCCCTTGACTGCGAGGACCCTGTCATGCTGAGGCAGCTGAAGGACTTCTGCAAGTTCTTCGCCAACCCCAACTTCAAGACATGCTACAACCAGCTGCAGCGGCGCCTTGTACGCAAAGGGCAGCGCCGTCACCCCATGCTCATGCCTGTCTTTGAGGACCCCAGCAACTAGGCGCTTCTGGCCAAGCTGCAGGATCTGGGCAGCATCAACCTGGCGGGTGACGCCAACACCATCGACTCAATGGAGGCCATCCGGCTCAAATGGAGGCCCTAGTGAGGGACAAGGGGGCTGGTCGACAGCCCCTCAAATTCAGCTACTTGCCGGGCACAGTGGCAGCTTGCCCTGTGTAGATAAGAGGGCCGCACTGTGTCGGCAGCGCAAGTGTAGTGGGTATGTGAAGTGGTTCGTATACATACAGTGCTGCCTGTGCCTCAGGTGGTGTTTGGCCTTGGTGCTTTGTGCGCCGCGTTGCCTCCTGGGGTTGGCCACCTGCCGGACGCACCGGGCGGTGTAGGGAGAGGTTCTGCAGCCTCCTGCTTGTCAGCTTTGGCAGACTGGTAAGGCTCTGCCCCAGAACCCCACCCAGGGCACCCGAGCTTCACTAAGGCGTCCCCGACTGAGGCGCTGGGCTGCTGGCTCCATCACCAGCGCCTGCCACGCCAGTGCCACTGTCACCATCAGAGCCCCACCCTGCCCTACCCACCCACCTTGCGTCCCCTGCCCTGCCCACCTGGCTTGCACCCCGCCTGACAGATTGGGAATAGTTGTGTATCTGGTGTCAGGTAGAGACCCTGGACTCTTATGGTTGCCCATGAAGTAGTTGTCCTGCAGGGTCGCGCCCTACACAGGCCAGCTCCCCTCAGCACCGCCAACAAGTCCTGAAGGGCCCCTCAGCCGCCAGATAGCTTTGACAGGCGGCGTAGCGAGCGTGGCCAGCTGCACACAGCTGAGCCGCAAGCCTGGCCATGGATCACGCCGACATTGATCATTGACAGGGCTTACAACGGTCACAACGATGTGAAGTTATCACCATCGTTATCATCATGGTTGATGGGGAAGGGCAATCACTCAAGGTGGCTGTCCACACCAAGGTCTGATCACCGCATGTGCACCCCCAGGTTCGCATCAGTGGCACATCACCTCGCTGATAGGCCCAGCGGTCTACATGTGCTCATGCACACATGTGCTCACAGCGATGATCGGCTCGGCTCAAACCAGGCTTCAGTGGGAGGGTATGACGGGTGCACCTGCAGGTTCACATCGCCTTACTCATGAGCCCAACAAGTGCGTATGCGAAGGATAAACCACAGGGCCCACACAGTAGGGGTGGTGGCCTCCTTGTATGACCTGAATCAAGAAACAAATCACATCCAGGACCCTCACTATCCCAACTATTAAGCTTGTAGGAATGGCTGCTTTGCTCAACTCACCTACCCACCCACCCTGGGGTGCCTGAGTAGGCTATTGGTGGGCAGGGGCAGGGCACTGGGGCAGGTGCTGCCGCCTGTGTGTGTGCCTTCCCTTTCGCTTTCACTGCAGCTTCACGCTTCACGCTCACACTGCAGCTTCACCCTCACCAAGCAGAAACAAGCCGGGAGTGCAGCAGTGAAGTGCACAATGGGGCAATGCTCAGGGGCGACAGTGGCACAGTAGGCAGTGCTCATGCGCCTGCCCAGCTCGTTATTCCCCATGCCAGCTTCCTGGTGTACCCTGAGGGCTCTCGCCAGCCCTATTGATGCTTGCCCTCACAACCCATCACAACTCTGGCACTGCAGCCCAGCCCTCCTCGCCCACCTGGCTATTAAAATGACTAACTACCAGTGACGGTGCTAAGGTCAGGCAGAGGAGCTCGCGCACTACACGCCACGGAGGCGAAGGCAGAGAGGGAGTACATTTCTCCGCTTAAAGGTATCTCGCGGCGCGTGACAAGTGTGACGAGCTCAAGGCTTGCACCAGCCTCAGCGACAGCAAGAGCAGCAGCGAGGGGAGTGACACCTTGCGCACTTCATCGCACTACCAAAGCATTCAGGTTATGACGTTCCTTCTGCATCGTCTCGAGAAATGGATCGTCGACGATATTCTGGTCGGCTGGACCCCTGCGCAAATCCCCAACCTTTCAGGCAAGCCTTGGCTTCAGGACGGCTTAACGCATTACGTTAGCGTGCGCACGACTGACGTGGTGTGTGCGTGGCCACGGGTGTGTGCACTGAGCTGCGGTATGAGTGCACGGGGGATGCGGGACGCGTTGTCGCAGCGCGTTGTCGCAGCGTCGCGCCCCGTTTCAGAGTAGAATGTCCTGAGGCTTGCACACCTTTTTTCAAGCCATGCAGGCTACTTTACATATCTCCCCTTACCCTAGAGGCTGCGTCATCTTTGTATTTGACAAACGGAGGTTCTCATTGTACAAGCTGCACTGCGCTGCAGGCAAGGTGGCTGTAGTCACTGGAGCCAACAGTGGCATCGGGTTTGAGACATCACGCAAGCTGGCTGAAAACGGCGCTATGGTGAGCTCAGTGCTGGTGTCAGTGTGGGTGGCCACCAGCCCTCTGTGCAACTCCTGGTAATGGAACAGGCACATGCCTTTGCCTGGGCTGGAAGCGGGTGTGCCAGAGGTGTGGCAGTCTAGGGGTGACATCCTGGGGCGTGAGACACAGTGAGAGGAGGCTGATAAGTCTGTAGGTAGTCTGGCCTAGCCCCAGCCACACAGCCACATAGCCTGCAGGACTTTCATGCAGCCCTAAAAATGTGTATCCCAGGCCCATGGGCAGACCATTGTGTGCCCTCTTGTCCATGCACTTAAGCAGGGAGCTGCAGGAAACTGGCAGGCCTGGCAGGGTGCAGGATTAGGTGCCTGCCCAGGCCTGATAATCTGCTAATGGAGCCAGGCACTTGTGGAGGCACAGTCTTGAGACAGCCTTGTGACATGCAGCCACCATCCCTGATGATGGGGCTGTCCTCCATCGTCGTCCACGGCTGTCCATTTCCTAATCGCTTTGCACATGCTTGAAGCCGCTGTCTCATCCATGAGCTCACAGCCCCTGAAGGGACACACCAGGTCTCTGCTCTCTGCCAGGCCTGGCCCTAGCCTGCACCCCATTGCTTCCGTGAACCCCACTTGTAATTCTGGTGATGTGAGGATGATGCAGGTGCATGATGAGTGATGCTGAGCGCTGATCTGTGGTCCTCCGCCCTCCGCTCCCCTTGCAGGTGTACATGGTGGTCCGCGACATGGAGCGGGGCCAGAGGGCAGTGCAAGCTATAAAGGCTGATGTCGGCCCCTCTGCTAAGTTGCACCTGCTGCAGGCTGACTTCGAACATATGAGGTACGGTGCACAGTAGGCAGCAGAGGGCAAGGTTGAAAGGTGTGTGGTGAAGGGTGTAGGGTGTGATGTGTATGGTGGAAAGTGGAAGGGCGGTGGTGTGCGCTTGTGGTGATCCAGTAGCTGTGTTGGGATGCAGGCTGCCCTGACTGGCTGTACTCACTCAAGCAGGACCACCGGGTGTACAAGGCGGCAGGGCTGCAGAGCCGTGCCACTGAGCCTTGAGCAGGGATATAACTTGAGCACTGGAGAGGGCGACCGCTAGTTTGTTTGAGCAGCGGCTGCAGGGTGCAAGCAGGACCAAAGTTAGCGTGTCAGTGGACAGAGCAGGCAGGTGGTAGGGATTCAGCCGCTTAGCGGGGTAAGCCGTTGATGTCGTTAACGCCGCCTCGCGAGCAACGCTCACATCATCAATCACATCAATTGCCGCGTCAAGCCTGTGCCGGCTGCGTGTCTGTCGCGGTGTGCAGCCAAGTGCAGGCGCTCATCGCGCAGTTGCGGGGCATCAGAATTGATATCCTGGTCAACAACGCCGGTGTGTGGTACCCTGGACCGTTCCGCCTGGTGAGCTGTGCACACTGCTGCCACACACCCACTCGCGGTTGCTGACGCTGAGCTTGCGCATTGTGTGCTGGCTCGCCTGACGGTTACCTGTCGGCTGCGTGCCTACCTCCGGCCCCGTACGCGCGCTCTTCAATTTCGCTGATCAACCCTGTTGCTTCTCTTTTGGCTCACATGCGCCCTCCGTCTTGTGCGCAGACTTCCGATGGCCTTGAGCAGACGCTGGCCATCAACTTCTTCGCCAGCGCGCTGCTGACGCTGGGCGTGCTAGACCAGCTTGCGCCCGGTGCGCGAGTAGTATTCATGTCCAGCCCAGGCGAGGCCCCGCCCTTCAGCAAGGTGGAACGCAGCTTCAAGAACATTCGGTAAGCGCCGCTGCCTTGGCCGCCTTGGTCGCTTGCCTGTCCGTGATTCCTTGCATCATGGCCTGACGGGCTGGGTCGCAGCCTGGCTTCTCTCCGCTGTCTGCTTTCAAGCCCCTCGGCAATTTCAGTATTGTCCACACTTCGGGCTGGGCAGTGGCTTGGGGTTTTGGCACCATGCCTCTGGCACTTTGCATTGCTCCTGGGCAATGGCAGATGGCTTGACCGTCTGCCCCACGCCGTTTCTTCCTGCCCCGTGTGCTCCTGCTGTGGTGCTGGTTGCCTCCAGTGCTGTGGGAGATGAACCTTGTGCGATGGACCACTACACGACCAGCTTCCTGTCCTTCTCCTGCCCCCTTCTGCCCTGCTCCTACTCCCACTCCTGCCCCCGCTCTTGCCATGAGCATGATCATCCTGGCAGTTCACCGTCCTGACGGCCTCACCAGGCAACGCTGTGTGCGATGAATTGCAACGCAGAGGTGACAAGTTCACTGGAAGTGGCCTAGTGCCGTACTGCACCTCCAAGGCCTACATGGTGCGGGTCCGCCTCCATGCCTGGAGTAGGGGGAGGGGCGGAGGGTGGGAGGGGCAGTGGGCAGGCAGGGGGGGGTTAGGGGGGGCCTGGTAGCATGGTGAGTGTGGGGGAGGAAGAAAGGGTGATGAGACACTGGGCTGGGTGCACTGCCTGCCATGCTTTCCTGCATCCTGCATCCCTTCCTCCCTCCGGGCATCCAGTGCGCCTGCTGCACTGGCTGCCATTGGGATTGCCACTAGGATGGCTGCACTGGCTGCCATGTAGTCATGGTGGGTGGGAGGCTGGGCAGGTGTTGGGACAGCATCACTGTGACATTGACCTGCTGCCAGCATTGTGCTTGCAGGTCATGTTTGCGCGGGAGCTGGCAGCGCGTGTGCAGCACCGTGGCATTGACGTGGTGGCTGTGCAGCCAGGTACGCCGTCACCCTGCCCTGCTCTGCTCTGCCTTGACTTGCTTTGCCTCGTTTGACCTGCTGCGCAAGGTTGTGCAGGGAGGGTAGTGGGGCGCAACCTGCCCTGCCTCTTGCATGGCCATTGAAACAGGCCATGACCATGTTGGCCGCATTGCGCCTCCCCTGCTTAGAGTGCTCGTCTGCCACCAAGGGGAACCAGACCGCACGGCATAACCAGACATAAGCATTGCAAGTAAAGAAACAGCATGGCAATATGCAGTAGCCGTTGCCAGCAGACCCCAAGCCCAGCACACTACCAGGTCCTAGCATCAAGCATGGCAGGGAAGATGGCCTGAAGGCCCCTGCCCAGCATGCCATTTTCATCATTGCAATGCTGCTCCCACTGCAGCTGCTGTCAGTCGAGCACCGAGCAAACATCTGCCCCTCCAAGAACAGCACTTGTGTAACAGCTGCTTGTGCCCTGCACCCATGCCGTCCTGACCATTGCTGCCACCTTCACCTGGTGCTGTGTGCATGGACCGTGGCGCATGGGGGCGACAGGCTTCGTGGCGACGCCTGGCCATGACAAGACAGATCGGACTCATTACCTGTCCTCATGGTCAGTGCCCTGCCCCCTGCCCCCTCCCCCTGCCCCCCTGCCCCTGCCCCCTCTCCAGCCACCGCTCCCAGCCCTGCCCAGCTCAGCCCAGCCCAGCCCAGAGTTGACCACCCACACCTTGACCACCTGCCCCATCAGGCCCCTCTCCTGCTCACCCTCTCGGCTACAGCCAGCCCCCTAGGTCGGCATGAGCACTCCTTGCATGCCACATGCATGCAGGCTGTTTTCGTTTGTGGGCAACCACTTTGGCCAGACCCCCTACCACGGCTCTTGGGGCACCATGTACGCCGCCACTGCCCCGGAGTTGCGCGGTGCGCTGCGCTGCCATGCCACATCAGCACCACCCACCCCACTGCTTCCAGGCAGAGACAGAGACGGCAGCTGCAGAGACAGCACTTCCCAATCCCCCACAACAAAGTCCTCGTCCATTTGGCCGGCTATGTTTTGGGGCTCAGTGCCACTCCTCCGTCCTGTTTGCTGTGGCCTACTCCAGCTCATCTCATCTCAGACCTGCTCGGGCACATCTCTGACTGCGAACCGCCATCTGTTGAAGAGTGAGGCAGCCGTGTCGCACGCCAGGGCCAGGGGCCTGTCCACATGCACATTTGCCCATTTTGCTCCTTTGCCTACTCTTTCCATTTGCCGATTTGATCTTCTTACCCATTTCGCCACTCTTTAGCTATCGCCCTCGTGCTGTGATCGTCTGATGATCCCTGTTCACTTGCGGCTGTGTCTGCAGGCAAGGGCTTTGGCTTCTATGGCCCCACACAGGCTGGCTTTGTGAGTGGGTGGCTGTATGGGGGAGGGATGGTCAGCAGCAGGAGCAGCAGCAGCAGCGGCACAGGGGGTCTGGCAAAGCCTGAAAAGTGAGGCAGCAGCATCTACAGCAGCTGCAGCAGCTGCTGAAGGAGGTGGCAGCAGCACGGCAGCAGCAGCAGCAGCAGCAGTGGTGACAGAGGCAGCATGTAGCGGCAGAAGGACGTGTGTACGCTGGATAGATGCTCATGTGTGATATGTCACACATGTAAAAGTGAGGGAGGACCTTCATGACACAGTCGTGAACATAGAGGGCAGGCACCCCCTGAACAACCATGATGTCCTCGAGGGCCCCCTTGCCTGCCTATTGCTGCTGCTTGGCCCATCTGGCATCCCCCGCCTGACTGCCTCCCCCTGCCCTCTGCCCTGTCCTGCCTCCTGCATGCAGTGGCATGCGACAGAGCGTCAGCCTGGGCTGTGGCTAGCGCGCAGCCCCAAGCACTGCAGGCGGCAGTTTGAGGAGACGGTGAAGGTGCTGGGGGAGGTGCTGGGCAAACAGCTGCCGCCAGTCCCCCCACCCGCCCAAGCTGCCCAGCACAATGGCTGCGGCATGGGCCTGAAGGCTGCCTTCGCGGCCTAGCTGGCTAAGGTGTGGCTGATCAGGGTGGTGGAGTGAGAGTGTGAGTGACCCTGGGCAGCAGTCTGGCAGCTATGACAAGATGTGTGGGGAAGGGTGAGTTGAGGGAGGTGAAGGGGAGAAGGGAGTGTTGTGGCGACATGCATGGCAGCGGAGGGAGGATGTAGGGCGGTGGGCAGGGAGCAAGGGAGGACGGCAAGGGGGGTTGGTGGTGTCGGCCATAATTTAGCTGTATAAACACGGGAAGGCGTGAGTGGCAGTCAATGTGGTTAGTATGATGATGAGCAGAGCAGTATCAGTTTAGGGGGGTGTTTGTTGAGAGCAGCTGTTATAACCGTCATAAACACAGTGCCTAGCGGCTGGTGCCAGCTGCTTCAGACAAGATGGAGATAGGGTTGCCAGAGTGAACGTGGAAGGTGTGATGTGTGATTGGATGGTGATGATGATGACGTCGTCCACAGGGTATCGAAGGAACCATGAGTGATGACTCGTCAGGGTGCGTGTGTATGTGAAGGTCTATATGAACGTGGTGCAATGATGGTGTGAAGTAGCATAGTGGTTGGCATTGAGGATTGCTATTGATATGCTTATTTATAGAGAGCGATTGAAGTTGAGCGTGGCAGTTGTCTCAGAATACAGAACGGTTGGCCAGCAGCCTTGTGCGGCAGCCAACCCATAGCCGACAGGGGTGTAAGTACTTTTGCTGATTGGTGGTTGAGTGGTAAAGCGGCGTGACGGGGTATAGTGGTAAGACTTCATTGGTGACGTGATGCCAGTGGCAAAAAAATTCTCCCTTTTGGCGCATGCCTGCTATTTCTTACCTGCACATCACATCATGCTTGTGTAGCACAGGGACAAACACAGGAGTCTTGTGGGGGTGGTATCAGTCATCACATGCCTAGGCATTTGCACTGTGGCTGCACACGGCGGCTGTACACATCGTATAATATTTACTCCAACATTACTTCTGTACGTTGCATCTGAAAACTTGAGCCGCCTGCCTATGCAATCGTCATAAGCACAATCTCCGTACTCGGACCCCATTGCAATCACTGATGCTGCTGCCATTGAAGCCAGCTGTCCCCATAGGACAGTGCCAGGCTACGGTCTTGCCAACGCTGGTTGGCCTGCTCGATGAGCTGCAGCCAGTGGCCAGCCACACATGTACGACGCATGGCACACTCACATTCAGCAGACACTCCCACCCCATGTTCAGCGGCAACTCCTGAACCCCACAGCCCTCATGCTACACCAAAATAAAGCATGAGTTGGAATCGAACCGCGGCTGCTCGCCTCCTAACTCGCTGCGTGACACAACTCGCTGCCACGCTTGGCACAGCAGTTCAAGCGGAATGAGCTATGGGTGGCACGGCCTGCCCCCGGACGTGATGCACGAGGTGCTACGAGCGCTGGACCACAAACCAGGCTGCATGGCCTCCGTCCACTCAGTGTGCAGAGCTTGGCGCGCGGACCTGCATACCCGGCTGCAGCTGTCTCTGGCTCACCTGCCTCCCCCTCCTCCTCAACTCCCACCATGTCCTCCTTGGCCAGGCTTTGATCAGCAGTGGTCCGTGCAGCAGCTTGATGTCCTTGCTGTGCAGCTTCCTGCTAGGTTCTACGGCATGTTGACCGTGGTGCACCCCCCGCTGCTGCCCAGCTCAACCTGGCCTGGCAAACCAACGCAGCTCAGCCTGCCCAGCAGCAGCAGCAGCAGCAGTCACCCCCCCAGCCCAGCCCTGGCTGACCCCGCAAACCGCATCGCGAGTAATCAGCTGTGTAGGCACTGACCACAAGCAGGGGCTAGCTACCTCACAGCTGCCTCCTCCCCCAGCCACCCCACCACCCCAGGCGTGCACACCAGCCCCCCTGCCCCTGCCCCTGCCCTCCCATCCACTCCCACCCCCCCAGCCAGTCACACTCACCCACCCCTGGTCACTCTTCCCCCACCTCACCCGGCTGCTGCTTGAGCAGCAGGGCATCCCTTCTGGGCTCCTGGCCTGCCTGCCCCAGTCCTGCCCTGCCCTAGCCGCCCTGCACCTGCCCGGCTGTGCCCTGCACCTCAGTGAGCTGGCAGCCTGCTGCAAGGGGCTGTGGGGCCTGGAGGAGCTGGGGCTTCGAGGGGTGTGGGCCTGGGACGCCCACAGCGAGCCTAATCAGGCACGTCAGGTCACAGCCCTGAATGGCTGGCCTCATCAGGATGCAGTCAGTCAGGGGGGCCATCAAGCCCTGCAGCGGGTCCCTGCATCAGCTCCAGCTTCACGGTGGAGGTCTGTTGTGGCAGCAGGTGCTGGGGCATGCCAGGTGGGTGCCGCTGCCCCTCCGCCTGCCTCCTCTCCCGGCCCGCACCCCCTCCCACCGCCACGGCCACAGCCCATCTCCCCGGCAGCAGTGCAGCTGCTGGCAGACGCAGCCTTCAGGCAACATGGCCTGCAGCGAACGCACTGCTGCCCCTTGCCCCAGCGGTGGCCCCATGGGGAGGGCAGGGGCAAGGCCGGGCAGGGTGCGCTGGAGGAGCTGCTGCAGGCCCTGGCAGCCTCCAAGTGGCTCAGGGTGCTGGACCTGGGGCTCAGGCTGCAGCCCGTGGGGCCACGCCCCTGCCACCACCGCCCACCCCACCTGCCCATCCTCCCACCTGCAGCAGCAGCAGCACTGTCAGCAGCAGCAGCAGCAGCAGCAGCTACCTGACCTGTTCCATCCCAGTGCTGTCACTGCTCCTGGCGGCCTGGCATCTGGTGCCTTCCCCCAGCCCGCCCCACCACACCCCTCCCCCCCTCACAGCCTCCCACCCTCACAGCCCTGCTCACCAGCTGCCCGGCGGCTGCTGGAGGATGGGGGGCGGCACTGGCCACCCCCCCACCTGGCCACCCCCATCCCTGCTGCTGCCGCTACCACCAGCCATGCCCCTGCCAGCCACCCCCCTCAGCCTCTCCCCCACCCACCTGGTCTGGGACCTAACCAGCAGCAGCTGCATGCAAGCAGCCAGCTGGAGGTGTTTGAGCATGTGGGGTTGCCAGTGGGTGGGGTGGTGCTGCCCCCCCTGCCCCGCCTGACCTCCCTGAACCTCAGCAACCAGCGTCTGCAGCCAGCTGATGTCCTGGTGAGACCGGGCAGCGCTGCGCCCAGCTGCTGGCATGCAGAGCACCTCAGTCGTCCTGGCTGCTGCCCAACACACCTTCCTCATTGCAGTAACAATAATAACAACAACAATGGTATTAGTAAGGTAATAATAACAATATCAACAGTAATGATACTAACAATAATGATTGTAATAGTATTAATAATAACAATAGTGCAGCCCATGCAACCTGACATGCGACTCTTGACCGTCTCTTAGCATGTGCCAGCCCTAGGCAGCTGCCTGTGCCCAGGTCGCCCTGGGGCTTGATGTGGCCTCATGGGCACTTTGACGCACCAATGTTAATACCCATGTAAACAATGGCAATCTGAATCCAGGTAAGATGTGACCCAGCATGACTCACCATAAGTGCTACCATGCTTCAATGTGCTCATATCAGTATGTGCGACTGGGTCCACGCTAATGCAAGGCAGCTTCATACGTACGCGCCCAAGCATGACTGCATGCTTGCATACGCTGCATGCAGTGCAGAGGCTGGCTGCGCTTGGCTCCCAGCTGCAGCACCTGGAGCTTTGCTGGGTCAGCCTGGTGACAGGGGCAGAGGCACCGGGCTGCATGACACCAAGTACGTGAGCCCCTGACAGGGACCTAGCACCCCTGCCCCCACCCCCACCCCGCCCCTGCCACCCCGCCCCTGCCCCCTCGCCCCTGCCCCTGCCTCTGCCCCTGCCCCCGCCCCCGCCCCCGCCCCCCCCCTGCCCTGTCCCCCCCACCACCCCACCCCCACCCCGCCCCTGCCCGCAGCCCTGTGGATCCGCAGCCTGCCTCGCCTCACCGCCCTGACCAGCCTGCACCTGGACCTGCACTGGGAGCAGCCAGGGGCGGAGCCAGGGCACAACGCCCCACCTTGCCTCCCCCCTGCTGGGCGGGCACACGGCGGGCCTGATGACGCTGCAGGAGCTGCGGGGCCTCACCCGCCTGCACCTGGCAGGGGCGCTGCCCTTGGCCATGCTGGCCAGCATCCGCTGGTTGACAGGATGTGCGGGGAGGGAGGGGAGGGAGGGGAGGGGAGGGGAGGGAGGGGAGGGAGGGGAGGGAGGGGAGGGGAGGGGAGGGAGGGGAGGGAGGGGGAGGGGAGGGGGAGGGCAGGGGAGGCACTGCCGGGGCACTGGCCCTCACCTGCCCATGTCAGGGCGCACAATGCAGCGCTCCGTCACCCAGGTCAAGGTCAGTGCTGAGCAACAAAGGTTGAAACCAGGCTGGTCGCTCCATTGTGAGAAGAAGGTCAAAGCCCAGCAATCCTGCCAGGCGGGGTAAGGGGCTGAGGGGTGAGACAACAGCCCTCGGGGCAACACCTATCTCAACGTAGCATGAGTTGTGCCTTTGCGAAGGGGGAATCATAAGAGGCTCTTGGGCCAATGTCTGTTTGCAGCGGCAAGCCAGGCTGATGGTGCAGCTCAGCTTGGCCCTGTCTTCTCTCCCTTAGCCCACCAGGCCCACCTCTGAACACCTCTCCAGCTGTGCTCCCCCTGCTGCTGTGCTCCACCTACAGCCCCCTCTCCTGCCCAGCCACTGCCACTCTGCTCTTGTCCCCTGGGCTGTTGCCAGGTCTGCAGTCCCTGCGACTAGCTCACCTGCCCTCCCATGGCCCCTGCTGCTCTCCCCACCTGCTGGTGGAGGTGGCCAGCGCACTGACTGCCCTTACGCACTTGGACCTCAGCTTCTCAGAGGAAGCGCCTCGCTACATCATGCCAGGTCGGGGGGGAGACAGATGGAGCGGCAGGAGCGGCAGAGGCGGCAGGGGCAGAGTGGGCAGCGAGGGCAGCAGGGGCAGCAGGGGCAGCAGGGGCAGCAGCGCGGAAGGGAAAGCAGGGCGGAAGGGGCAGCAGGAGCAGGCAGGGGCAGCGGGGGCCACCCCACCCCACCCCACCCCACCCC
>JASKMD010000047.1:0-32928 GCA_030144725.1 Haematococcus lacustris
AGGGTGGCAGCGGTAGCAGCAGCAGCAACAGATATGGCAGCAGCAATGGCAACGGCGGCGACACAAGAAGCCCGACTAATGATGACTAAATCTCAGTCACTTCAGGCTTCTTGATCCTCGAGGACCACGCTGACATGTAGCACTGGGGTGAAGCAGTACACCTCTCCATGGCAGCATGTGCATCGACTGTATGCAGTCAGCTGAACCACAGTCAAACTAGCTGTCCTTGTCCGCAAAAGCTACATGCAGTAACCTAGCCAGTCTCATACATTGGCAGGCGGCAAGCAAAAAGGCAAGCACGGCACGGCAAGAAAAGAGTACATGTGGCGGGCGACATGTATTTAGGGGTATGCAATGCACACAGACAGACTGACGTGATGGGCAGGGTGGCTACACCTGTGGCTGCTGCCACCAGCTGCATGACCGCATGGTGATTTGACAGCTCCCAGGATGAGGCCGGGAGTGTTGGCCTGCAAGCTGCTGCTGCTGATCAACCCAACTAAACCTGACCTGCATCATTGAGTTTACCATGGTTTCCTCTGCCAGATGGTTGAGTGAGAATGGCCACTTGGAGTTGTGTATGTGAGAACCCCTATGTCCTGTTCACCCCACTTTGACATCTCCACCTTGCAGGTGACAAGGCGCGATACAGCAAGGACGGGGCGTGTTGCCGCACAGGTCATGCACACCATCACTGGCACTGAGCACCATCTGACTCAGCACTGGTTTACACTTGTTTATATCACTGCAACAAAGGGAATGTCAACGTCACATGGGTCACGTCTCCTATCACTTCTACACGCTCACTCTCTCCGTCGCACCCCTACAAGGCGCTCTATGTCCACAAACCAACGGCAACACCATCATATCTACAAACATTACACAGTTGTTCCACAGCTGCTAGCAGGGCCACCGCAGCAGCTCAACCGCAGCAGCAAACTGTAGTCAGCTTCAGCTAAAGAAGGTCATCTTGCCCAGGAGGGCAGTGATGAACGTCCAGCGGAGAGGCACCAGCCAGGGCATGATAGTGTCGGTCACCAGAACCTGCAGCCAATGTGCACAAATACAAATGTGGCATGCAGCTGCACCGTTGCATTGCACCCACCAGCACTGACACTGGCGACATTGGTCTGTGCATGCATGCAACACCAACACCATGCGCTGGTGGCAAGATTTCATGCAGCTGGCATTACAGATGTGGCTTTGCATGGCAGCAGCCTTGCGCATGGAAGGCAACAGGGCAGGCACTGTGGAAGGCAGCTCTGCAGGCAGGAGCTGTGCGCAGCACAGGCCCAGGACCCAACAGATCCAACCCACCTTGGTGACTGTCCAGCTGGCCCTCATCCACGTGCACAGGAAGCACAGGGGCCACAGCAGCGGGGTCAGCACAGTGAAGAAGGAGCAGGCAATCTTCTTGGCCTCAAACAGGAATGCCAGGATGCCGCCCACTGGGATGGCGAGAGGAGCCACCACCAGGTACTGCACAAGAGCAGCAGCAGCAGCAGCACATGTGGAGTGAACAAGCATGGCAGCAGCAACAGCATGGTGGCAGTGAGACTCAGTCACGAGACTCTATGCAGGCTTGATGCAAGCTGCTGTTTGCGTGCACGCTGACAGGGCTGAGTCTGAAGTAGTAAGGATGGGCTCATGCGTTGTGGTGGACACGGCTGCTTTGCCAGCTGGACACCATCAGAACAGGCAGATGGCATGTACATGATCCCAATGCTGCATGATGCATACTTGGCTGGCAACCTGCCAACTGCCAAGTGGAGGATGTGACTACTTCAACAGCACTGCACTGATGAGGTGGCACGGCTGCAGTAGCTCTGGGCACAAGCTCTGCACCGCTGGCACGCCTGCTTTGCCAGGCTGATGTGCAACACCCAGGTGGCCTGCTCCCACACACCAGAGGGAAGAACAGCACGATGCTGAGGTGCTTGATGATGATGCACACTGGCACGATGATGGGCGAGAACAGCAGGCCCATGATCGCGTACATGATGGTGAGCGGGATGGTGGCCAGCGTCACCAGGTACAGCACCGGCAGCATCCTGCGGTCAGGGCGGCAGCGCGGAGCAGGCACCTTCTGCTGCAGAGTAAACCGTGCGCTGTCTCGTCCCTGCGCCGTCATGATTTCAGGCAATGGACGGGACGCGGCAATCGCGACTGCAATCATTACGAACTGCGTTATGTGGCCATATTGCCTGCTTGATAGCTGTTACAGTCAGTAGCACTGCAAGCGGTGAGCTGGATACCTACAGCGGGGTGAGCGACTCCAGAGGCATCTTAGCGGGATCGATGTGTCGTGCTTAGATCGGCCCAAGTGAAGAGCAATCGGCGTTTGGCTTCTGCGCGTGCGCGACTTGAAGTACGGGCGAGTGTGAGGTCACCAATGACCGGCACCTCGGGGGACCACGACAGCCCGTAACGCAGGGAATGTTCGCACCTAGTCGCAGGAAGCATCTTCTAAATTAACTATGGAAGACTCGAATAGCCATCCTCCCTCATTGACCTCCTGACCTCCCACCCCGCGCCCCCCTTCCCTGTCGCACCGAGTCGTGCACTGCGCAGTTGTTGGTTTTTCCTGCATTCACGGTGAAGTCAGCACCGCTGACAGTTTGCAAGTTATTCCCACTGTAGGTTTGTCGAAGCTTTAGTGTCTTGTCAATATGCTAGGGCAAATGTACAGCAGAACGCAGGCGCTCCCAACAAGGGGTTGGTGATCTTCATGCAACTGTCGCTTACCAACGACAGGGTAGGCATATACCTGTGGTATGGTGAGCTTGAGTGTATCAGACACTCAATTGAATGTGGAAGATTTAACACAATATTGTGGCTCAGGTTAGCTCAAGTGATCATCGCATCCACTGTACACCTAGGCAACACTGCACGGGTTTGGGTGCATGCCCTGCGATGCCGACACTCAAGCACCCTTCTGAGCGGAAGGGGATGATGCCCAGTCGAGTAGCTCCACTTCGTAAGTCATCTTCAGACACACCCTGGCTGCAGTGGTTGGTGTCGATTCCCGTTGGAGGGTTGCAGGTTGCTCAGCGCCCCACCCAGTCACTTTTTCGAACCCTGCGCGCAACTGGCGCTGCGTATCTTCCTTCACGCAACACTTCCCAGCTTGCAAGCGCGTCTGCTCCCCGGAAACGTTCTGACCGGGTTTCGGCACCGTCAGGCTGTCGGAGCCGGTGGCGCTCGCTGCACACAACCAGAGTTGCCGCGCCTCCCAGGCCGCGCAACCTCAGCAGCGGCTGCTGCAATCCCTCTTCGTCGTCTACAAGCATCGCCCGCAGGCAGGACAGGCAGGCAGGGTGTCGTGCAGGCCAATGGGCGTTGTCATCATAGCGGCTTACATCACGGCACAGGCATCTGTGCAGGCTGTAGGCTCAGATGAAATGCAGTCCATACTTGAATTGTCATTGGTTAGGCACATGCCACCAACACGAGGTATAGTATGCCAGCATCAAGCAAACCTGCAGCCAGGCTGGGTGTTAAACGCAGTGGGCTGACAACAAGGATTGTGATGATGAGGATGACGACATCAGCTGCCCTGGCAAGCCCTAGTCCTGGAAACCATGCTGGCCATCTAATCCACCTAGTATGTCATCGCAACCTTGGACAGTGCTAAGGGATGCCAGCAGGTCAGCTAGGAGGAGGGCCTGGCAGGAAGCTGGCCAGTCCTGAGACAAGGGTGGTTGAGTGACCCTACCCGCACCTGAGCAGAGGATGACCAGCAGGCGGCTGTTGGCCCCAGGGGAGGCCAGCTCACCCCGGCGGATGCGGTCTAGGAGCCGCCCCATGCCACTGGCCATGGCCACAGAGGGACTTGCAGCTGAGTTCTGTACGATGCGTGCCTGAAGGGGGCAGAGACAAGGGGCAAGGACAGGGGGCACTGGGGCAGGGGCACTGAGGCAGGGGCGTTTGATAAGTGTGTAGGGTCGTAGGCCACTAGTGGAGTTGTGGAGTCAGCTCTCTTGCAAGGCAACCCTGATCTATGGCCCAGATCCGCCACCCCTCCCACCCTGACAGTTGCCTGATTCTTGCTCTGCCTCACCTCCCAGCCCTCCTGGCTCAGGCAGTACTTGAGGCTGACCTGGTGGCCCACTGGAGGCACAAGCCGCTGCCCCGCTGCCGTGAAGTACTCATGGACCCTGCCCAGCGTGCGCTTGTAGCTGTTGCGGGCCAGCTCAGGCAGCATCAGCCCACGCACCCCACCAGCAGCAAGGCCACGCTGAGGCGTGGTAGGGCCTGTGACGGCACCCGCCCCAGCCCCTCTTTGTGCCTGCTGCCCCTGAATGGCCTGGTTGGAACCGTGCCCCATGCCTTGTTGTGAGGACCCATCCCACCTCCCCTGCCCCTGCCCCTGCCTCTGCCCCTCCCCCTGCCCTTCCCCCTGCCCCTCCCCCTGCCCTTGCTGGCTAACCTGTGGATGCATCACTCTGACATGTGCCGCTAGCTCCGCCCTGCTCCTCTTCCTGCTGCCACACACCATACACCGCCACACCACCTCCCCCTGCCCCACCACCCCCCTGCTCCCCCCTGATGCCAAAGACCCCCGGACATAGCGCAGGAACGCCTGCGGCACCCAGTTCCAGGCCTTGCGCACAGCGTAGGCATATGCCCCAGCCACGCTGCCGTACTGGCGAGCAAAGGAGAGCAGGTGGGAGGAGAGCAGGCGGGGGTCCTGAGACCCAGGGTGGAGGGCAGACACGTCCCAGAAGATAAACACTTGAAGGGGTAGGCGGGAAGGGGTGCGGGGCGGGGAGGGCAACCGGGGGGGCGGCAGGGTGGGGCCTGCGCAGGGGAGGTGGGCCGGCAGAGTTGTTGTTGCAACAACTCTCCCCAGGTCGCACTGGCCACCACTGGAGTCATGGCCATTCCCACAGCTCATGGTGGAGTGAAACTGACCTTACCATTGCTGCTGCTACCAGCTGCTGCTCTGCTGCCAACTAGGGTTGTTTCAGATCAACTGTGCACATCTCCTTCACTGCTGTTGAGCTGCAGCTATTCTGGCTCTCATGATGAGCGGCTTGCTGCTAATTGTTGCTGAGGCCTGTGGTGCCCTCTGCTTGCTGCTGAGCTGCTGCCATACATAGCCGAACTAGGTGCAGCTTCACCCCACCTTCCAGTGGCCCAGGGGAGGTGGGGGGCAACACCACCACCCCAGGCCTGGTCCCAGCGCCCCCGTCTGACCGTCCAGCAATTGGCCACTCCAGCTTCCGCCCAGCCCCTGGCGCTGTGTTGAAATTAGGACCCGCCTCTGGACTGGGTGCATGGGCAGGAGTGAGGGCAGGGCCGCTGCCAGCTTCTGCGCCAGTGGCAGGTGTGCTGGTGGCAAGAGGGAGAGAGCCTAGGGGCCCCCAGGCAGGGCTGTGTTGCAGCACTCGGGCGGCACGCCGAGCCTCCACTTGCGCTGCTAGATGAGGCAGCAGCGGCCCCTCCGCCCCCCCATCCCCCCCCTCCTCCTCCTCTTCCTCCTCCTCCTCCTCTTCTACCTCCTCTCCTGATGCCTCTGCTACCCCCTCCTTGCTCCCTTTCGCGGCTGACCAGCCTGCTGCACCACTAGGCGGGTGTGAAGGGGCATCGCCGGGTGGCCTACCTGGCTCTTTTTCAGCCAGCCTCCCCCCTCGCCCCAGCACCAGGTGAAGTCTCCGCCCTTTGGAGCTCAGCAGGAGGGCTTGGTACGCTGCTACCCCCCCAGGCTCGGCAGGTGGCTCCTGGCTGGGGAGACCAGGGCTGTGGCCTTGGCTCGGGGTGGGGGGGCTGTCCACTGGGGCTGACGCCAACTGCAGCAGCAGCGGGTCTGCGGGGGAGGGCAAGCCCAGGCTGTAAGCCCACAGCTCCTGTGGGACAAAGCGGGTGGGGTGGGTGGGAGGGGAGGGAGGAAAGGGCTAGGAGGAGGAGGAGGAGGAGGAGGTGGAGCAGGAGGAGGGTACAGCTGGACCCATCAGGCTATAGAAGTGGCTAGGCACGGGAGTAGGGTCACCGGGTATGCTCTGGCTCCTCCCTCACCGCTGCTGCCAGCACACCTGCTCAGCTTCCAACCTGCTTCCCTGGTCCTCCCCTAACCCCTCCCCTCTCCACCTGTCACTGCACCCCACCCATGCCTTCCGCTGTGCACCTGCAGTACATGCTGCTCCAGGGGCCTTAGGGGCACCAGCTGCTCTGCCTCAGGGCTGGGCGGCAGCAGGCGGCCAGAACGGTCCGCCCTGTTGGCTAAATACCTCTTGTAATAGCCTTCGCCTCGCGCGGTGGCTGAGCAGAGCAACAGCAGGAGGAGCGTGGGGCAAGGTTGACAGTGTAGCAGGGCGGGAAAGCCTGGCAGGAGTGGGGTGTTGCGGGAAGCAGGAGGCGCCAGCAGGTAAGCAAGAATGCATTGGCAGGAGCAAGCTAGCAGGTCAGGAGCAAGCCAGGGAACAACGGAAGCCGGCGGTATGGAGGCGAGGTGTGCGGAGAAAGCTGTCGCTCACCATGGCAGCAAACTTTCCGGCAGGACAGCTTGGCATCCCCAGCGCAGCGCAGCTGGCGTGCATGCTTTACTGGCATCCGCGCTTATGCAGTACAATACTCCACGGGGCTAGCTAGGCTGGTTTGCGAAGTGCTTCTAAGCGTCACCGCTGTTCCTTGATGATAAAGCAATAGAATTGACATGCGCCCGCATCTACAAGCAAGGCTTGGGAGTACAGACATAGGGTTTGTACTCTTCATGCGACATGATCGTGAATGCCGCAAATGTGCCATTAATGCAACAGTGGAGGAAACTCCTGGTACAGAGGTACCCCAAGCTGCAGGCAGTGTTGGATAACCATTGTAGGGCAACCTCCTAGGCGACATTGCAGCAAGCGCGTCAGACTGTGTGTTCCTGTCTGGAGCCGAGGTCGTAATGGGCATATTAAAAGCGGCAGATATAGGCTAACTGAGGTGCGCAGGACCTAACTAGTAGCTAAGGATGTGTCATCAAATGCAACGGTTGTCCCAGAACAACCTCCAGACCTCCAGACGCATCCTCCAGACCTGAACCTCTTGTCCTTCAACCTTGCCTCCACTCTGCCCTAAGCCCTGACCTCCTGCTGTCCCCTGCCCCAGCCTTGCCATCCTCCCCTGCCATCCTGCACTTTCCCATCCTGTCCACCCCACCTCCTGGCCCCCTTTGGCAGCAGTGGAAACCTGGTGCTGGTGGAGTACCTGAGCTGCTGCTGGATGCTGCTGTAGCCAGACAGGGGCAACAGGGGCAACAGGGGCAGACAGGGGCAACAGCCCCCTTGTCCCTCACTAGGGCCTCCATTTGAGCCGGATCAGAAGTACCAACTAGCAGCCACTAGCAGCCACTAGCAGCCACTAACTAGATCCGACTCAAACAGTGTTATTGTGCTATGTGGAGTAAACCCAGTGCACATGGCACATGAGCCGCCTACCACCTACACTATAGCCTGACCACGAGGGCAATGTGTGGAGTTGGCATGACAAAACATGCACTAATTGAAAGCTGATGACAACTCAAGGGGGGGGGGGCACACTACTGTGCCTCAGCAGGCTGCTGCTGCTCCTGGGCCTTGGGAGGCTTGACGGGCGGTGGCCTTTTCAAGCAATTTGGGTTTCCCGTGAAAAATACACGGTTGTGTAACAGCCACCATGTCAGAGATTCATACAAGTTCGCCACGCAAGCGCAGAGAGATGTGAGGGACGGGGCACAACCTGCCAGGCAGTTTAGATGGCATTCATACCTTGTGAAGCCCTGCAGAGTGGTCAGGTCATCAGTGTAAATCCATGGGGGCTCACGACGGGATCAAGCATCGCCTGCCAGCTCCAGCCTTCACCCCCGCCATTGGCCCCGCCATGGGACTTTGCAGCCGTAATACTGCAGCTCCCCAGGGGTGGCCTGGATGGAGGGCAGGGGCCGTGGGTACCAGCAGAGGGCGCCCAGCTCAGTCCTTGGAAAGTAGGGCTGGCTGCGGTGACGGCGCTGAGTTCCTGGAGCGAGGCATTGCCAGCGTCTACTGCAGTGTGCAAACTGCGTTGCAGTGCGCCCGCAGCAGGCGACAGTGCCTAGGTGATCCTCGATCAACTGGCTCCAACTGAATCCGAATTCCGAACCGGCCGTCGTGTGCACCCTGCAGAGTGGGTAAGAAACATCAGGATGTTCGACGATGACGATAACAGGTTGGTGGCACGTTGCTAAACCCGCAGCGGTAGCCCCAGGCTGACTCGCAAATGTTTTGCCGCAGGGATCGGGCCCAGTTCTTTGAGGCCGCTCGCCAGTCAGCACAGCGCGAATATGAGCAGGACAACACTAATGCGCAGGTCGGGGCCAGCCAGTTTGTCAGGCTGCTTGCCACGATACTTGGAAGTGCAGCGACTTAACTCCATGAGCTTGCTTCTGCAGGCTCTGGTTAGATGGGGCGGAGCGCTGCTTGAGCTGGCGCACTACAAGCAAGGCAGCGAGAGCAAGGAGATGATCCAGCAGGTCAGCGACAGCCCCCCAGTATTGGCCCATGAGCTCAGCCGTCACAGAAACGGGTCATCGACGCATGCAGGCCATAGTCCAGCTGAACAAGGCCATTAAAATCGACCCCAAGCGGCCCGAGGCCCACTGGTGCCTGGGCAATGCTTACACCTCCTTGGTGGGTCACCATGCCAAGCTATACCAATTTAAGAAGGCTAGATACTTGATGTTGTACAAGGTGAGGTATGGTCTGTGACTGGTGCCCCACTCGTCTTTGACCTATAGGGCTTTTTGCAAGATGAGAAGGAGAAGGCCAAAGAGCACTTCAATGAAGCAGCCACCTGCTTCAAGAGCTGCCAGGAGCTGGTAAGCACTTAATGAAATGACCCAGCCCAGGAGTTAGTTGCCTGCCTCTTCCCACCGGCCACCTGCTCCTGATCTCTTCTATTTCTCCTAACTCCCACTGTCCGCAGGAGCCGGGGAACGCCACATACAAGAAAGCCATTGATATGTGCAACAAGGTGGGGGAATGGTGATGTCGCACAGCAACAGAGCACACTTCACACACGCCGCTACCTATGCCACCTCCACCCCTCCAGGCTGCAGCACGTGTGTGACTTGGATGCAACGCTGTGTTAAAAGGAGGCTAGAACCAGCCGGCAGCAGCCTGGTAGCTTCCTAGGTAGCTTAGCTTGCCCCGGACAGCCCATGACCCACATGGCTATCACTCACGGCTGATGACACAGGAGCTGATGACTCAGGATGTCCCTGGGGCTCCCACTCCCGGCCAAGACCCGCCACAGCTTTCACCCTAGAATCTGGCGCTCTGGTGTGCATGTGGCCATGACACCAGCGTGTGGCAGCTCGCACTTCAATCTCTGCTGTGTGCCCTGGCACTGAGCAGGCACCTGATTACTACGACGAGATCCAGACTCACATCAAGGCTGAGCAGCTGGCGGGCGGGGCAGGCGGGTTGGGTGAGGGGCGCAGTGGGGCTGCTGCCAGTGGGTCTGACTTCTGGTGGGATGTGGGCGGATGGCTGCTGCTGGGGACAGCGCTGGTGTCAGTCCTGCTGTTGTCACGCACGGGAGGCAAGCCCGCCACTTCATCAACATGATGCAGACAGTCTGGGTGTGGCTGGAGCTGGTGTCAGAGGCCATGTGAGGATGCAACAGGCTGACAAGCAGCTACAAGGGGTGCTCAACCAGGTAGTCAGGGATACCATGGACAGGGTAGGGTACGTGTAGGGCACCGGGCACGTCTTAAGGTCACAGACCTGGGTCAATACTTGCCCACTGGGACAGCCCTCACTGGTGGTCAGCAGCCATCTGCCCACATCCCACATTTTGTCAGTGTGATTATGTGGATTTGAAGCTGGCAGCTCAGCTCTGGCCTGGTGCCCAGCCCTGGCTGCACAGTCGCGTGGGAGGTGTGGCTGACCTTGCTCAACCTAGCCAAGCCAAGCCTGACCCATTGTACTGGCACGATGAGACATAGAGGTGCTGCTCTAGCTATGGCTCGCAGCTGTCATGGGGTTTGAGGAGCCTAATCCTGACACAGAGCCCCTTGTCGCCCTGTGTCGTCAGCAGCAGGGCTGATTTCCATTACCAGGGAGTAGCGACCAGGGATGGCTACGTGGGTCGAGTGCTAGGGTGGCGTGGGCTGTGGTGCCTTTTCAGCTGCGTTATCTCGACTGGCTGGATCTGCCGTCTGTCATAGCGTTTTCATGCTAAGGGGTTGTCTGACTCGAGGTCTGCTACGAGGGAGTGCTTTGTTGTGACGCGGCCGTTGAGGTGAACATCGCGTGCATCTTCACAGTTTGGTACGAATTGAGCAACTACATGCAAAGTCAAACAGTACATATCTGGGTTATGAAGAATACCACAAGCAAACCATCATTATGCAACACCTGGCACCAATAAAGAGGCGCACCACTATGTTCATACAGTTGCTTGCTTGGCATCATCAATTCCCGGGATAGGTACAACCGCTGCAGCCACAGTCATTTTGGCGCAAGCTGCTATGCAGGCTGCCTGGGCTGCGCTACAGGCGGGTATGGCTCCCACTCCAAACACTCCGCCCGCTGCAGTGTAGCAGCTTGCGACTACAATATTGCAACCCGACTGGCACGCGCCATACGTTGCTAGTGCGGCCAAGGGCCCAGCGTCAGCTTATGGTGTACAGGCCGCCAGAACCGTCGCAGCGAGCGTCAGAATGGCCGCGGTGCGACGTAGGGAGAAGGGCATGGCTCCGCAACTGCAGGCAACGAGCGACGAGGCGCATCGCGATTAAATTGTTGCAGCTTTTCGACTCTCTGTCGGATCACTGCCGCTGCCTCTCCGCTGTGATAGCGCTGGCCGGTCAAGCATGTGCGAGTGTGCAGACGACAGCCGCGAGGGTCTACCCTCGGTGCCGGCCCTTACCGCTCACCTGGCGATGTCTCGGACGTGAGCACTAGCTTGTACGTACACCTGCTAGCTGGGGTAGGGGGCACTGAACCTCACGGGACACGTGAAAGTTTGATGCGCAGGTTTCGCAGAAGTCACGGATGTGCTCGGGTTCATTCACGAGCGACGCTCACACAACCTACGACTTTTTCACTAGACACATGCCTCCTCCTCCGCTGCTGCGCAACCGCCGACGTCGACGTTACCGTGCACTTGCTGATTGCCTTCCTGCCGCCCTCCCGTGACGGAGCTCCGTGAACTCCGTGAAAGCGGCGCACTCACACCATCACGCATCAAGACCAATATGCCCCCTTGCCGCCTTGCACCGTCCGCTTCCGTTCCTGCTGTTGCTGCCACCGCGACACACCGGCGCACGTCCGAGACGCCAGCAGGTAAGCGGGAAGGGCTAACATCGAGAGTGAACCCTAACGGGTGTCGCCGTCACATTAGCACATTAGCCAGCGGCAGCAGCTAGCGGGATCACAGCGGAAAGGCAGTGGCAGTAGCCTGCAAGAGAGTCGAAAGCTCCTATACTTCCACCGCAACATGCCCCGTCGCGCGCTGCCTGCAGGTCACGGAACAATGTCCATCTCCCTGCGTCGCATCGCAGCTTTTGTGGCTTTCGCCTTTCTGCTGCTAGCGGCCTGCGCGACCCAAGCTGACGCGGGACCGCTAGGCGGACTGGCAGCCTACGGCGCATGCCAGACAGGGTGCAATACCGTGGTTTGCGCCTGCTATGCCGCGTTTGGAGTGACATTCGGCGCGGCTGGCGTGGCAGCCATCCCCGCGTGTGGTGCTGCGCAAGGAGTTTGCATGGCAGCTTGTGCTCAGATGACTCTAGCTGCAATTGTGGCGCCCACCCTGTGAGCTCACAGCCCATGGCGCAGCCATCAACCGGTGTTGACTGGTATTGAAGTAGATTTCCGTTCAGTTGCCTGCAGTGTTGTGCCCAGTTGCCGGTGTCATGTACCATTGTGTAAGCCTGCTGCCCCGCCAGCGTGTTGACGTTTCCCATCAAGCTAGTGGCTCATAATTCTTCGCTGGGCTTTCGGTGGTAAAGCTCACAGGGGAAGCGACTCGAGTGGAGAGGCCAGCCCGTGCAGCCGATGCAGCATGTGCACTGCGCCGCAGCGGAGGCGCCAGCAGGATAATGAGCCTGCGCCGGTGCGGCAAGGAAGCGGTGCATGCTAGGAATAGTCAAGCAGTACAGTGCAGGCAGGGCATGAGATTGCTCCAGCTGCATTCGGCAGTCCTTCCGCTGGGAGGCGGCCAACAGGTCACAGCATGGGCCACAGCCGGCTTGACATCTGTGCACGCCAAGTCTAGGTGCGCAAGGTTGCAGCTCAAGCAACCCAGCCTATGCACGATACATGCTCTCCCCAATGCGCAAACATCCATCCAATGTTCAATCATGGAATATTCATGCATCATTGTCTCCCCTGCACTTTTCATGCGGAGGTGTAATGTGACTGCAGTGACTAGATTATGTGTGTAAGGAGGAATTTGTCCGTGTATCATCTACTATCGGATCTCTTTTCAATGTGCCCTGCACCTGTGACTCCTGTACCAGCATGATGTGGACCCTGACATCACCGCCTGTGCACCCACACCATCAGGTCCATCACCATCACCATCAGCACTGCACACCTCTGTGCCGATGCCACTTGCCAATTATGACTGCCTCGTACGCATGCCAGTCCTGACCCCCTTGGGGTGGTGGGCCGCTGGTCTGGGTGGCCTGTGAGAGGACTGTGTGCTGTGCAAAGTGCAAGACAGATGGTGTTGAGACGAGCTGCTCACGGAGGTAGCTGCAGGTGTGAAGCTGGCGATCCGCACCATCCAACATGGGTGACCCACAGCTCCCTCTTTGCCTCACAGCCCCCTTGTCCCTCACTAGGGCCTCCATTTGAGCCGGATCAGAAGTACCTACTAGCATACACTATCAGCCACTAGCAGCCACTAACTAGATCCGACTCAAACAGTGTTATTGGGCTGTGTGGAGTAAACCCAGTGCACATGGCACATGAGCCGCCTACCACCTACACTATTGCCTGACCACGAGGGCTATGATGTGGAGTTGGCATGACAAAACATGCACTAATTGTAAGCTGATGACAGCTCAAGTGGGGGGGGGCACACTACTGTGCCTCAGCAGGCTGCTGCTGCTCCTGGGCCTTGGGAGGCTTGTCTCGCAGCCGCTTGTACCCCAGGCCAGGGTACTCCTTTCCCTTGGCTGGTAGAGCTCCCTGGCCTGGCCAGTAGCACAGCTCCAGCGGGCGCCACCTGCTCTCCCCAATGCGCTGCATGTTCAATGCTGCGTTGCAGTCCCTGTCTACCCACCTGCCTGGCTGTGGTGCTGGCTTGGCTTTAGCAGCCTTGCCATGGGCCTTGCCTTTGCCCTTGGTGGGCTCAGCTGCCGGCTTGCTGCGCTTGGCTGGAGGGGGAGTGCTGGGCCCTGGCTCTGAGGCTGCTGGCTGTGTGGCTGCCTGGCTGCTGCGTGGGGCCTGTGGGGGCTTGCGGGGGGCCACTACAGGGCACCACATCAGGCCCCGCACTGGCTGGCCACGCTCCTGGCTCCAGGCTGGGCGCAGCAGGCGGGGTTCCACATGCCCTGCTGGGGGCTTCCAGCCTGCGGGTCTTGTGGCACTGAGTTTGTCCAGCTCCTCCTCACAGGGCTGCTCGCCATTCACTGCTGAGCTGACCCGGCTGGTGCGGTGCTCATCCACAAGCACCACCCTGCCCCGCAGCTGGTCTGTGCCCCTGGGCCTGCACACCACCTTGCGGCAAGCACGCAACACCGCATTAGCACCCAACCTCCCCCAGTGCCAATGGTAGCCGCACCAAAGAACACCACCAGCTGCTTGGCATGCCCATGGCGCTTCATATACACCTCCGCCATGTCCTCTTCCAACTGCAGCCATGCACACAAGGCACACACATGGTGGCTGACATGGTGACACCAGGTTAGGCATGGCACAATCAAGTACTCTTTCACTTCATGCCCAACCCACCACCTCCCAGTGCCCACCTTACCCTCCCTCCCACACACCTACCCACCCACCCACCCTCACCTTCTTGAAGAACTGCTCCAGCGCCCGGTCCTGGGCTCCGTACAGCCTCAGCCGCTGCCGTGCCCACTTGGGGTCCAGGTACACCTCCCACACCGCATCCCAGGTGGCCAGGGTGACGGTGATGTGCTTCAGCTTGGCCTCCAGGGATGTGCCGGCTGAGCTTGCTGCTGCCAGGTGCTGGAGGTGGGGCTTGATTGGAGCCATCCACCGCTCAGTGTCACGGCGGGCATTGTTCAGGCCACTGCCATGCTTCACCTGGCCCTTGGTCAGCTTCCACCGGCGCAGCTGGTCTGCCTTGAGCTGGCCTGTTGCTGGATCCCACACCCCAGAGGCTGCGCTGACTGCCTGGGTGACGCCGGGGTCGATGCCCACCCCAATCTGTGTGTCTGGGTCAAACACAAACTCACGCATCTCAGCTATGCCCCTGCCTATCTGGGGGAGTCCCACTGCATGGGCCGCTGCTGCTGCTGCACTTGGGCGGCTGCTGGTGCTGCTGCTGCTGGCAGCTGGAGGTGGGGCTGGAGTAGGGGGAAGGGGGCGCGTGTAGTGCACGCACACGCTGACACCATCTGTGTCCACCAACCTCTCGAAAGCAAACTCCTTGTTGCGAAGCTTGTTGGTGTTGAACCACCTGGCCCAGTGATGGCTCAGTGCTGGCTCTGAGGTGAATGCTGCCCGGGTGTCCTTGGTCAGGCCCAGCTGCCTGCACACCCCATGCAACACCCTGCTGTCCACCTTGACGAAGTGCACCCCCACCCTGGCCATGGGGGTGAGGGTGAAGGGGGGTGGGCAGGTCAGGGTCCTGGGACCAACCCCACGCCTCTTGCCGCGCTTTGATTGCCCTGGCACAGGGGGGGTGTGAGGCTGCTGTCACCGCTCTAGCCACCGGCACACATGCACTGCATGGCGCATGCGGCAGGGCAGGGGCAGGGTGTCCTGCAGGGAGCCTTCCTTCTTCATGCCCAGTAGGCATGGGTGCGTGTTGGCCTCCTCTATCAGGTCCGCCACATGCCCCTTGTCCAGGGTGGCGGCCTTCAGCTCCGAGCTCTTGGCGTTGATGCCATACCCGCACGCCATCCTGATGAACAGCTGCGCCTCCTCACCGCTCCAGCCTAGCTGGGCCCTGGCTGCCTTGGCGTACAGCTTGACTATGCGCTCTGCAGGTCAGGTCAGGTCAGGTCAGGTCAGGTATAAGGTCAGGTCAGGTCAGGTCAGGTCAGGTCAGGTCAGGTCAGGTCAGGTCAGGTCAGGTCAGGTCAGGTCAGGTCAGGTCAGGTCAAAGGTCAGGTCAAAGGTCAGGTCAAAGGTCAGGTCAAAGGTCAGGTCAAAGGTCAGGTCAAAGGTCAGGTCAAAGGTCAGGTCAAAGGTCAGGTCAAAGGTCAGGTCAAAGGTCAGGTCAAAGGTCAGGTCAAAGGTCAGGTCAAAGGTCAGGTCAAAGGTCAGGTCAAAGGTCAGGTCAAAGGTCAGGTCAAAGGTCAGGTCAAAGGTCAGGTCAAAGGTCAGGTCAAAGGTCAGGTCAAAGGTCAGGTCAAAGGTCAGGTCAAAGGTCAGGTCAAAGGTCAGGTCAAAGGTCAGGTCAAAGGTCAGGTCAAAGGTCAGGTCAAAGGTCAGGTCAAAGGTCAGGTCAAAGGTCAGGTCAAAGGTCAGGTCAAAGGTCAGGTCAAAGGTCAGGTCAAAGGTCAGGTCAAAGGTCAGGTCAAAGGTCAGGTCAAAGGTCAGGTCAAAGGTCAGGTCAAAGGTCAGGTCAAAGGTCAGGTCAAAGGTCAGGTCAAAGGTCAGGTCAAAGGTCAGGTCAAAGGTCAGGTCAAAGGTCAGGTCAAAGGTCAGGTCAAAGGTCAGGTCAAAGGTCAGGTCAAAGGTCAGGTCAAAGGTCAGGTCAAAGGTCAGGTCAAAGGTCAGGTCAAAGGTCAGGTCAAAGGTCAGGTCAAAGGTCAGGTCAAAGGTCAGGTCAAAGGTCAGGTCAAAGGTCAGGTCAAAGGTCAGGTCAAAGGTCAGGTCAAAGGTCAGGTCAAAGGTCAGGTCAAAGGTCAGGTCAAAGGTCAGGTCAAAGGTCAGGTCAAAGGTCAGGTCAAAGGTCAGGTCAAAGGTCAGGTCAAAGGTCAGGTCAAAGGTCAGGTCAAAGGTCAGGTCAAAGGTCAGGTCAAAGGTCAGGTCAAAGGTCAGGTCAAAGGTCAGGTCAAAGGTCAGGTCAAAGGTCAGGTCAAAGGTCAGGTCAAAGGTCAGGTCAAAGGTCAGGTCAAAGGTCAGGTCAAAGGTCAGGTCAAAGGTCAGGTCAAAGGTCAGGTCAAAGGTCAGGTATAAGGTCAGGTATAAGGTCAGGTCAGGTCAGGTCAGGTCAGGTCTGGTACAAGGTCAGCTATTAGGTCAGGTCTAGTCACCACCATTACTTGCCTGGGTTGGAGTAATGCTGCTGCATGGCCACCGCCAGCTGCATGGAGTGCGCTCCAATGGTGTTGGCGTCACCCGCCAGGTGGATGTTACCCAGCTCCTGCAGCTTGGCCAGCAGCGCCTGGTTGCTGGGGTCCTCAAAGGCTGGCATGAGCATGGGGTGGCGGTGCTGAACATGGCGTCGCTGCAGCTGGTTGTAGACTGTTGGCGGGTTGGCAAAGAACATGCAGAAGTCCTTCAGCTGCCTCAGCATGACAGGGTCCTCGCAGTCAAGGGGCAAGGGAGGGCCAGTGGGTGCTGCAGGTGCAAGGGCTGCCAGGCGGGCGCTGCAGCGCCTTTGGGGGGGTTGCGTGACTGGCTCAGGTTCTGACTCTGACTCGGAGTCAGAGTCAGTGTCAAACTCCATGCTGGCAGGCTGGGCAGGTGCTGGCTGGGCAGGGGCCCGTGGGGGGAGTGGGGGTAGGGGGGGAGCATCAGGGGGTTGGGGAGGCTGCACGGCTGGAGGCTGAGAGGCGCTGGGGAAGCCTAGGGTAGGGTAGCCCACCAGGCAGGTGAGAAAATTGCGCAAGACAAGCAATGAAGCGATGACGCGGAGCTGGGAGTGGATTTCAGCCCGCAGCCGGAGGTGCTCCCGCAGCTTGCGCCTGGTCTTCTTGCAGCCGCGCAGCACTGCGCCCTCGGGGACCTTGATGACCTGCAGCCAAGCGAGGTTGCCATTTTGACAGGCCAAGACACAAGACGGGGTCAACACAAACAGTGCGGATACACATAAGGCGGGGCCGTCACCTGACGTCTACACGTGGTCCAGCCATCCCGACGCTCTTGTCGTTGCTTGCCTTGGGCGGAACGAGACGCTGCGATGGGACCAACAGGAGCGACGAGTTATCACACAGCGCGTAACTCACGTCTAGGGCTCACGTCACGGCTAGGGACACGAACCTTTCTGTTTCTTTCCCGGGTCCTTCTTGTGCTTCTTCTTAGCCATCACGCGATGCGCAGTGCGACGGGCGGTGGCCTTTTCAAGCAACTTGGGTTTCCCATGAAAACGGTTGTGTAACAGCCACCATGTCTTTGACCCAAGGCAGCGAGAGCAAGGAGATGATCCAGCAGGTCAGCGATCCAGCAGGTCTGACTCACAGCCCCACAGCTTCTTGCCTCACAGCCCCACAGCCTGCAGCACTGTAGCTGCCAGGATGGATCCTGGAAGCTGAAAGCATCTCGTTCAGGCAAGCTCCCGAAAGGATGCTGATTGCTCTTTGGCTGCAGTAGGCTTTGGCAGAGTGATGCTATCAGTGATAGTCTCTATGGCTGCTGTAAGGGATGCAGAGGCACCCAGGCTGCAATGGATGTGTGGCAACAACAGCTGCTCGGGGTAAGCGACATCATTCGGATGAGCAACTCATCCATTAATCCATTCGTTTAGTGGTATGTCATCGTATCTCCTTCCTTGGAGCATGCCATTCAATAGAGCCGTCAGTCTTGTCTTCGCCATGGTGTAGAACCACTAGGGAGCGACCGCCAGCCTAGAAGTCAGGAGTCCCCAACATGGGGTTGGTAATCTTCATGCAAGTACTCTCTCAATACTGCACCGTTTTCGATAGCGTTTGTCACATTGGCACCGGCGAATTACTACGCGTCTACTGGCAAGCGGCGCGTTAATCCTTGCAAGTGAGGCCATGCCGGCGCAAGCGATCGCGGACACAACTCAGCTGCTCACAACCGATTGTTCTAGTGGTATGTAGCGGCATCAGGGATAGAGCTGCGCTTGCTATCGAGCCAGAAGTACAATCAATGTTTAGCCCGCCAGGCTCACTCCGCGAACCTTTCATTGGTGCAGGCGTTGTCGGAGGACCGTCGTTGGGCAAGTTGACACGCGACATTGCAGCGAGGTGCGAAAATGTTCGTTTCTCCCTAGCCGGCTATACAGAAAAAGGGACCCCCTTGCACAAACCGGCGTATTGCGAACCGACCACTGTGACCTTCCAGAATTTGCCGTGTCAACTTTGTTCCTAACCCAACGAAGCAGCTGTTGGAGAAGAAAGCAAAGCATTCCATTAACCAGGCTTGTGGAAACATGAGTTGGCGTGACCTAACTTTGCCTTGCAGTGCTGTCTAGCCCACCCTTGCAGCCCGCCCCACCCCCTCCCAGCCCCTCCCAGCCCCAGCCCAGCCCTCCCACCCCCTCCCACCCCTAGCCCCACCCCTCCCACCCCCTCCCAGCCCCTCCCAGCCCCTCCCAGCCCCAGCCCAGCCCTCCCACCCCCTCCCACCCCTCCTGCCCACCCCTCCTGCCCACTCCTGCCCACTCCTCCTGCTCACCCCTCCTGCTCACCCCTCCTGCTCACCCCTCCTGCTCACCCCTCCTGCCCACCCCTCCTGCCCACTCCTCCTGCCCACCCCTCCTGCTGCCCACCCCTGGCAGCAGCTGGCAGCTGGTGCTGGTGCCGCTCCTGGGCTGCCCACCCCTCCTGCTGCCCCCCCCTGGCAGCAGCTGGCAGCTGCTGCTGGTGCCGCTCCTGGGCTGCCCACCCCTCCTGCTGCCCCCCCCTGGCAGCAGCTGGCAGCTGGTGCTGGTGCTGCTCATGGGCTGCCCACCCCTCCTGCTGCCCCCCCCTGGCAGCAGCTGGCAGCTGGTGCTGGTGCCGCCCCTGGCATGCTTACCCCTCCATCTGAGCAGCAGGGGGCCACAGCGGAGCTGAACACAAGCTCGACACGCAAGCGGGGGGCGGGCGGGAGGGATCGGACCCAACATGTCGAGGAAGGTAACATAGCAATGGCATACACACCTTGTGAGGCATTGCAGAGTGGCCAAGCCAACAGTACTGCTCACAAAGGGGTCAAGCATCGCAGCAACCTTGCATATTTCTGAGCATGGGTGGAGGGGCGCTGTTACATCGGTTTGACATGCCATGTGAGCCGTTTTGACAGCGGCGACTGTCCCTCACTATGTGCAGGTGCTCCTGGGCCACGTCGGTCGCGGCGGTCTCTCGCGGCGAGGCCCGCATGAGCAAAAAGTGCACGGATTTGAATTTGAAGATTTGAGCCGCCATAGCACCCAGCACAGTGCACAATAATTAATGTTACAAGCTGCACCGCATAGCTGAAAGAGTCATCTATCCAGGGATGTGCGAAACATAAATCGAAACCACGTGGCTGAGACGCGGCGTCGTTTTGATTACCAGGGGTCAGTTTCCTGTCATTTTCTGTTAGTTGGGGACACCTGACTAGAAGTCTGAATTTTTCTAGCCTAGAATTCTAGGTTTTCGAGCCATTTTTCTAGGGTTTTTCTAGGTCCCTCTTGCCTAGAATTCTAGGCTTTTCTAGGAATCCGAGCCACCTAGAATTCTATGGGCGTACCCTAAGAACCACTAGCCTCATCACTAACCACCCAGCAAAAACTTACGAGCCACTAGCTTAATGCCATCAATGATGCCATCCATGATGGGAAACGTCAAGACGCCGGCGGGGCAGCAGGCTTACACAATGGTACATGACACCGGCAACTGGGCACAACACTGCAGGCAACTGAACGGAAATCTACTTCAATACCAGTCAACACCGGTTGATGGCTGCGCCATGGGCTGTGAGCTCACAGGGTGGGCGCCACAATTGCAGCTAGAGTCATCTGAGCACAAGCTGCCATGCAAACTCCTTGCGCAGCACCACACGCGGGGACGGCTGCCACGCCAGCCGCGCCAAATGTCACTCCAGACGCGACATAGCAAGCGCAAACCCCTGTATTGCACCCTGTCTGGCATGCGCCGTAGGCTGCCAGTCCGCCTAGCGGTCCCGCGTCAGCTTGGGTCGCGCAGGCCGCTAGCAGCAGAAAGGCGAAAGCCACAAAAGCTGCGATGCGACGCAGGGAGATGGACATTGTTCCGTGACCTGCAGGCAGCGCGCGACGGGGCATGTTGCGGTGGAAGTATAGGAGCTTTCGACTCTCTTGCAGGCTACTGCCACTGCCTTTCCGCTGTGATCCCGCTAGCTGCTGCCGCTGGCTAATGTGCTAATGTGACGGCGACACCCGTTAGGGTTCACTCTCGATGTTAGCCCTTCCCGCTTACCTGCTGGCGTCTCGGACGTGCGCCGGTGTGTCGCGGTGGCAGCAACAGCAGGAACGGAAGCGGACGGTGCAAGGCGGCAAGGGGGCATATTGGTCTTGATGCGTGATGGTGTGAGTGCGCCGCTTTCACGGAGTTCACGGAGCTCCGTCACGGGAGGGCGGCAGGAAGGCAATCAGCAAGTGCACGGTAACGTCGACGTCGGCGGTTGCGCAGCAGCGGAGGAGGAGGCATGTGTCTAGCCGGTGTACCAGTGCGGGTGACAGACTGGGGGCACAAGGAGTACCTGCTGGGGACCACGGCAATGGAGGCTGCCCATCGCGAGGTTGTAGCCGCGAGGTGTCTTACGGTAGGATGTAACATGTACATTTTATTTCTCGAGGGCCATCGCGTAGACCACGCGTTGGGTGTGGCGGGCGGACGTAGCAGGGGTAGCGACCAGAGCAGGAAAGCGATGAGGGATAATTACCTCGCGATGTTGCCAAGTTTTGCGCGCTGACATGACATTCCAAAAGGTCCGGCTCTCTTCCTCCTAAATGCTCGACCGGTCTCCTGGCGGCGAAGAACCCTTTAGCCGTAAGTAGATACAGGGCGCAGGCGCATGTGCACAAACTCCGTGCGAATCTAAGACTTGCATGGTGATGCATGCGGGCTTGGCAAACAACAAGCCACAACAAATTCGGCGATCTTGCCACTAGGCATGAGCCTTGAGCAGGCGCACGAGGAGCGCCAGCTCCAGCTGCAGCGGTCGTTACAAGAGCACGGGGTGAACGAATCGCTGGCACGGGCCTGCTCCCAGCTCTTCAAAAGCGTAGCACAGGCAGGACCAGCCCATACTGTCGTGGGTTGACCACCAGATGGCGGGCTGTGCTTGACCTCGCGACGACCCCTGTTCTGCAGGCGCTGGTGTATGTTGGTGCAGATGGTGGCAGTGAATTTCGCAGTCCATGGCAGGAGTACTACTCACGGGTGGGTCATTAAAGCAGTACAGCTTCAAACATGCCACCTGACACAGGACAAACACAGGACAGGATCTTCACCTAGACAGCATGACAGCTTGCCCCAGTGCATGGTTGGACAGGCCGCTGAGAAGGTGTTAGAAGGTCATGGTTTAGGGCTAGTAGATTGGGCTGGACATACCAAGCCCTGTATCAGCAGATAGGAGGGACTTTGTGCGCTGGGCATCTCGTAAGTGCTTGTCTGGACTGACATGACCATGCCTGCCTGCCATCTTGCTTGTTTTCCAGCGCTACCAGCGCTTTTACTACTGCAACGAATCCACCGCAGAGAACACCTGGGACATTCCACCCACAGTAAGCTGGTAGAGCGGGCAGGTCAGGTAACTCAAGCAGGCTAGTCAAAGCTGCCAGGGCTGGCAGGGCAGGCAACAGTCACAACCTTGCGCCTCTTGCCTGGCACTAGCCCGCTACAGCAAGAACGCATGCCCCAGTGCAGCCAGATGCAAGAGCAAGGGTTCAGACAGGGCATGTACTTCAGGCCAAACAGCTGCCAAACCTAGTAATGAAGTGCAGGCAGGACATGGCTCTTCTGGCTGTTGCTGCTGGCTCCCCACCCTCTATGCTGCACTTCTAGCACCTGGTCCAGCACTCCTGCTGCTGGTAAGCCTCTGCTGCTGCTGCTCCAGCTGCTGCTGCATCCCGGCCGGCCTGGCAGGTGCAGCTGAGGGAGTGGGTGCTGGACGCCGACATGTACCAGGTGGACATCACCCTGGCATGTGGTGCCTTCAAGTCAGTGAACAGATGCATGACCCTCTGTTTGGGAGCAGGGGGGCTGCGGCAGTAGAGGAGGGAGTGGTGGAGGGTAGAACTGTTGAGGAAGGAAAGGGGATGTGGGCTCCAGGGAGGAGCTGGTGAATGATGAAGCAGGGGAGTAGGCAAGGGAATCAGTGAGAACTTGGCTTGAGAGGGATGAGGTGAGTGGTATGGGCTCTGTTATTACTCCTGCTCTCCTACCTGCTGGCCGGCCTACCCACCCCCATGCCCACTTGCCCGCTTGCCCTTGTCACAGGGCAGTGCACCTGCTGTTGGAGGGCCACTGGCACAACCCCGACAAGCTGTGGCAGTGCATGGCACTGTTGGCCAGGCTGGTGGGCAATGTGGCTGGCTGCCAGAACAGCCAAGAAAAGTTCAGGTAAAGAGTCAGGCGGAAAGGCTAGGGGCTCCATGGCTCCACCAGGCAATGGCCTGATCTGACACGTCACACCCAGCCACCCACATGCACAGAGCAGCAGAAGCATGCAGCAGAAGCAGTGCTGTATCACTCACTGTCGGCAACAACACACTACCAGCCCCCTTGTCCCTCACTAGGGCCTCCATTTGAGCCGGATCAGAAGTACCCACTAGCAGCCACTAGCAGCCACTAGCAGCCACTAACTAGATCCGACTCAAACAGTGTTATTGTGCTATGTGGAGTAGACCCAGTGCACATGGCACATGAGCCGCCTACCACCTACACTATTGCCTGACCACGAGGGCAATGTGTAGAGTTGGCATGACAAGACATGCACTAGTTGAAAGCTGATGACAGCTCAACAAAGGGGGCACACATTACTGTGCCTCAGCAGGCTGCTGCTGCTCCTGGGCCTTGGGTGGCTTGTCTCGCAGACGCTTGTAGCCCAGGCCAGGGTACTCCGACGCATGCAGGCCATAGTCCAGCTGAACAAGGCCATTGAAATTGACCCCAAGCGGCCCGAGGCCCACTGGTGCCTGGGCAATGCTTACTGGTGCCTGGGCAATGCCAAGCCATACCAATTTAAGAAGGCTAGATACTTGATGTTGTACAAGGTGAGGTATGGTCTGTGACTGGTGCCCCACTCGTCTTTGACCTAGAGGGCTTTTTGCAAGATGAGAAGGAGAAGACCAAAGAGGCCCGTATAGCCCCAGCCCCTACCCCTGCCCCTGCAGATCCCCCTTGTGTCATACTGATGGGCGTGTGCAGGCAGGTCAGGGCAGACAATCCCAAGGTGCGGGACCAGGTGCTGGCTCTGGCAGGAGCCCAGGGTGTGCTCATGGCGGCCGGCTTTCAGAAGTCTGGGTGAGCAGCAGCGGGTGTTGTGCGCGGCGGCAGGATGGTGGTGAGCAGCTTGGACCAGTGTTGGTGGTGGGCAGCTTGCGTGGGTGTGATTGGTGGGGTGCAACGAGGTCACCGAGTCAGGCAAATGTGGCAGGCAGCAGGGTGGGGATAGGGAGGCTAATATGTAAGCTAGACATGCTAATATGAAAGCTAGACACAGAAAATGTACTGGCAACGGCAGTCGACTTGGAGGGTGGTCAGCTGGGTTAGTGTGTTTGGGGTAATCCAGTGTGTTCGGTGTCTGAGTGGGGAGCAGCCGGGTTGCAAGCGTTGCATAGGGGGTAGCATACTGCAGGAGGGGGTGGGCGGTGGAACAGGGCCATGAGATGTTGCTGGGACCAGCAGTCCCCGCCAGCAGAGCCAGCACCTGCCTGCCACCCAGGTGCCATCCATCCCACTTTGCACCTGACCTGTCATAGCTCCACCTGCTCCCACTCTCCCCTGTTACGAGGAGCAGTGTGCCTGGCTGCTGACCCCATACAAGCTTTACCAGCACAGCCAGAATGGCATCAGTAGAGTTATCCTACCCTCCCAGAGATCCTGGCACTCACCCTCTCACTCTCCTACACCCCTGTATGTAGGGATGTGTTCAGCTACCCGGCAGCTGCCACGGAGCAGATGCTGAAGCTCACAAGGCTGGTTGCCAGCAAGCTGCAGCAGCTGGTGGACCGCAAGGGCTTCAGCGGTGGGTGCGGGGGGCCAAGTCTGAGGCAATTGCCAAGGTGCCAGGCAAGGGGTGGGGGTGAGGGGTGGGTGGGTTTTCATGCGGGAGCGAGCATGCATAAGCTTATGTGCCGCCATTCCTGTGCCACACGTTGTGACAGCTGCTGGCTTGTGTGCTGAGTGCTGTCAGCATTGCAGCCACGGCATGTGGCATTGCAGTAATGTGAGCTGTGACACGTGCGGGGCCGTTACGCTGGCTAGGCCAGCTTCCTGCAGGCTGTGCCAAGCCCGTGGACGATGAGGTGGCTGCGTCAGGCAGCAGCAGTGCCAGTGCCAGGATGACCCCCTGGCACAACACGCCAGGCTTCAGGTGCGGCATGGCCATACCCTGCTGGTGAGCAGGCCAGTGCTGTGGCGCTAGTTGTACAAGACGTGGCCTTCACCGGTTGGCATTGCTGCAGTGCACAATGCACACAGCTGAATGACGGTATGTCATTGCCCTGGCAGGCTGGCTGGCCGGCTGCCACAATGCAGTGCTGTAGAGCATTGCTCGTCATGATGAAGACATGGCCTTTCACTAGCCAGCAGATATTTCAGCAACACACTAGCTGTTTGTTTCAATGCACATGCATTTCCTGGGCGGCCGCGGGTTTGGGTCCACTGGAGGACTGTGATGGTGTGGGTGGTGTGGTGTGAAAAGGTGTGACACAGTGACTCAGGGGTTGAGTAATGCTGGCTTCAGAGGATGTAAAAGACCTCGTTGTCCTAAACTCTGCCCTGCATTTTGTTGCACGCAACCTGATCATCTTCAATGCCAAGGCATTACTCTGTCTCACTCTCACTGAACTATACTTGCCTTACTGCCTCACCTTCCCTGGCCTGCCCCACACGCCCTCACATGCTGCTGTCTAGTCGACTCAGCAAGGGCTTATCATGGAGCCTTTCCCAGTCCCACCTACTCTGACCCCTGCACCTCTTGCCCTGGCCGCCCTGACATGGCAGCTGTTGTGGTGTTAAGAGTGATCCGGATGTACAGGGGTACAGCAAGCTGCTCGTAATGCGGCGAAGCTACACGCAGGTACCAGCAGGATATCCACTGCTGCTCGCTGTGCGCGCACCCCATCAATGACGGCAGCGAGCGCCTGTTCACCGGAGCTCACGACGCGCCACGAGGCGAGTTCCGCTACGAATGCCAGCAGTGCGCTGACCCAGCGGTCAACCTGGTGCGCATTGGGGCCTGAAGCGGGTAGCATGTTGACCTCGCGGCGCTCAGGACAGCACATGGGGTAGGGTTGGGCCGTGAGCCATGGCTGGCTTCATGCCAGGCCCTATGCAAGGTGGCTCTGCTTGAATTTGGCCATTTTATGGCCCACTTGCTGCCCACTGCCACTGGCACCTGCAGCCACCGGAAAGCACAGCACACGCACGGCGGGACCTAATATACGGAGTCGCAATGCCGCGTGGTGCACACTGCGTCGCGTCGTCACTTAGCTTGGGGGGGTTAGCCTTATGTAAAGCTTTGCGGCTGACTGCACTCTGTGCGGGGGAGATGGGGCGCTTGCGTTTCTTATTCGGCGACATCGCAGGGATTCAGCAACATTACTTAAGCGGAGTGGCCGTATTGGGGTGTGCATCAGGTCGCCATCCGGCCGGAGTGCCGGCAACCGGAGTGGCGCGGAAGTGAGGTTTATTACATAAACCTTGTTACATATTAATATCTGGGGTATAGGGGAAATATAGGCATCAATATCACTTATAGGGCATGTGCTTTAGACATGCCCACCCGCTCACTCACCCGGGGTGAGGCTGTTATGTTGTTATGATATTTTATTGCCCTTGCTTCAGATCTTGTGCATCTCCCATGCTTTTCGTCTCCTGGCCACCCCTGGCATGTGCAGTGCGAGGAATGCTATGACCGCCTGGTGGACGGCGCCCCGTTACACACTGCTGGTCACACCTTCCGCACCTTCCACCCTAGGGCCAGTCGCCACTTCTCATACAACCAGGTGACGGCCCATTACTCATCTGGTGGCACTCAGCCTGGTGGCATGCATCCCAACAATATCAGCGACTGGTGCACACGTACAGAAGTGGAAACGGGAGGATGTTTCTGCCTGGTATGGCTGGCTTGGCCTTGCCTAGCGGCAGTCTGGCACTGCTGCTTGCCGGTGTGTTGTCTAGACATATGGTGGTGGTGGTGGTGGTGGTGGTGGTGGTGGTAGCCATGGGGCCGTTTGCTGTGTTGGTGTGCAGGAAACGGATGGCAACCCTTGGGGGGTGGCGCTAGGGCGCGGAGGGTCTGCTGCCCGGGCCCGCCAACGCCTAGCAGAGCGTGTTGGCATGTGACCAGCAATAGCCCTGCTGCTAGTCAGTAAGGGGGCTGGACGTTAGCTGCTGCCAGTCAACCATGTAGCAGGAAGGGGCCAGTAGGCTGTAGGGGGCACAGAGCAGCATAGGTGTTGGTTAGGGCAGCTGGCTACTAGCATATAGCCTGGCCATCTGGCTACTGGGCCACCCACGCCACCTTGCTGGCATCTTCGCTGCTTGCTAGCGCCCACAATGCTGTCCAAGGAGGCGTACAATGCTGACGAATGCAACGTGGCATCATCATCACTATTGTGTAATAACATGCTACAGATGGCGTGAGCGGGATGGAGACTGGGAAGGGCATGAAGCCATAGTTGCATGAAGCCAAGGGGCAGGTGACTCGGCCGGAAAGGGTCAAGGTTGTAGAGGTCACGAGGCCGAGCAGGAAGGTGGCACAACAGGTGGTCATGAGGGTGTCGCGGGAGGATGAGGGGACACGAAAGGGTCCATAGCTACAGATGATGGATTACTGCGCTGTCTCAAGCCGTCAGCCGGGGAGGGGGGGGAGGGCTTCTGCAAAGCACTGCATAGCTAGGTTGAACATGAGGTAAAACATCAGTCTTCACGGTACGAACATCGCCGTATACCCCCTTGGAGCAGTTGTGAATGCTTGCACAAATCTGGGAGTTCTCACACATTAATGTGCCATAACGAAGCTGTATTGCCGTAAGTGTCGCACACTCGAGACAAGTACTATGCGCTGGGACACCTAGTAAGGATAGTATTAAGGAAAGCAGTACGATGCAGAGTCAAGACCCCCACGCGGAGCTGCAGTTCGCGGCGGGATGCGTGTCTGTGGACCTGGTTAAGGAAGCGAGCAGACTGCGCCAGTTGCTCATTGCCGCAGACTGCTGGCCCTACGGTGCGACCTACCTTTAGTCCTCTTCAGATCCCTGGGGCACCTTGTTGTGTACTCCATTGTTGCTTACCAGGGGAACACAAACATCAGTGACTACCTGCGACCGGGCTCCTCAAATGGCAAACAGCATGTGTGTGGCATCTGCTACCGCAGGGGGTCTGGCCTTCGGACCTTACGCACGTGTTGCTGTCCGGCGCTATGAAACTTTGTGGCTGCCACTTCTAGCCGGCCATGCTGCCACACAAGAGCTAATCCCCCCTCTGGACGTCGCCTGGGCCTGGCTGTGCCACCGCCTGGCCCCAGCTGCCTATGAAGCCGACTGCTTGCGACTCTTTGGCAGGCGCCTTGACCCAGCCTCTCCATACCAGGCACTGGCCTTCGACGACGGCACTACAGAGGCCGGGAGGGCGACTGCCGTGCTTTGGAAGCAGCACCAGGAGGGTTCGAACGGGCGGTGAGGGCCACCCCCCTTGGAAATGATTGTTTGATTGACTTGCACCCTGGTTGGCGGGTAGCACTGCAGTGAGGGTCAAGTCGGCAACACCTAGGGGGAGGTTCAGCCAGCATCACCTCTAGATAAGGGTCAGGACAAGCAGACATTGTGACAGGCAAGCTGACCAATCCCGGGCGCTTGCTCGTGCTGGCTTGTGCTTGCACGTGCCTTGTGCTTGCACGTGCCTGTGCACGTCTCTCTGCAGACCAGAGCCGTACTTCCCTCCAAGCCAGCCACTGGCTATCCAAGTAATCAAAAGCCCGGACCGACTGCGCTGGCCACATGAGCTGCTGCAAAAAGCTAAAGATGAGCTGGAGGGCAAGAACGACCCCGCTAGGTGTGTTCTCAAAGAGTCACGAAGATGAAGATGTCAACAGAGACCTTTCTGCATGCTTTTGCTTATCCATGCACGGCAGCTCACCACTCCCACCCGCCTGACCACGCCCACACAGATCAGTGCTCAGTCCTTCAGCTCGCATCGTGGCATGTGTCTTGCAGTGCCAGCCAGTTCAACTACGATGTAGAAGCAGCCATGAGGCGTCAGGCGCCCTTTTTGCGCTCCTTCCTGCGTGCCTGCTACAATGAAGTCCCCTTCCTGCAGAGGGCACAAGACAGGTTGGTGTGTGGCAGTGACCGCAGGCCTTGGCAGCTGCATGTGTGAAGCTGTGAGTGAAGCTGCAGGCTCAGCATTCCTACTTATTGCTGGAAGACTTGCGGGCTGACCTAGCACACTCCAGCTATTAATAATCATCAACACACTGGGGTGTGGCGACTGAGACAGAAGGCATATTCTCAATGCGAGCAACACGTCCATTCGAAAGCCTGAAGCAATGCTGACCAACAAGCTGTGCACATTTATGCGTAATGAAGGTGCCCGCTGCTGACTGCCTGCCTGTTATGCCGTTCACCTCTGTGTGTCAGCCTGCTGCTGCTTTCCGAATGTGCCTGTTGCTGCCTGTTGTGAAGGTATTTGCGCTTTGTACTGCTGTGGCGGGCTTTGCCGGAGCTGACGGTGGTGCCCATGTACGACATTGACCTGATGTGGCATGCCCACATGGCCCACAGTGGCGCCTACCAGCAAGACATGATGCAGCTCGCCGGCAAGGTGCGGTGACCCTGCAGATCTTGGGTGTGCCCCTGCCCCTGGACTCCTGCTTGCTCGCAACATGCCAGTGCTGGTGAAACATGACAGTGCTGGTGCCGCAGCTAGGCTTGAGTGTTGTGCTCCCCTCTGTTAGGCCATGCCCCCTCCTGTGCCTCCACGTGCTCTCCTGCAAGTGTGCCTCACTTGCTTGTCACTGACAATGCGTGCTCTGCTTTGTATCCTCTGCCTTAACTGTGTCAACTGCGGCAGTCACTACTGAATGAGCAATCTAAATGACAAATGCCAGATGCAGCGGAAGGCGGGGCAGAGGATAAGTGGGCAGGTCTGCATGTTTTGCAACCTAGCAGTAGCATGGGGCTGAACAGGTACTTGAGACATCATTGCTCATCAATGCTCATCACTTGCCCTCCTTTGCACACGCCCGCATCATATTCATCTCACCTAGCTTACAACGCCACTGATAAGGAAGATTAGCATCAAGAGGGGCTGCCACGGGTACTGCTGCTGCTACATGGAGCCTACAACAATATGTCATTCCTAAGGCCATCTCATCTAGCCTCTCCTCTCACCCAGCCTGGCATATATGAATGCTTCCTTTTGTTGGGGAACTCTATGCTGAGCCACAGCAGCCACAGCCAAGTCATGGAACGCCCATGCTACTCTACCTTCTCTGCCTCCTGTGCGTTGGCAGCTGCTGCACCATGACGACAGCCTGCCAATATCAAAGCTAGCTGCTGACTACCTCACCACCAAAGCTGCTTTTGAGGCGCGCTGGAACATGCTGTACGATCCACCTCTCACGCAAAAGGTGCGACCATTCCAAGCATTAGGCAATCTGTGGGTGAAAGCAGATTCAGCCCATGCCCTTCCCTCAAGTTTCCCCGTCGTGACTGCCCAGTGTGGGCTATTAGCACTGTGGCCCGCTTGCTTGCTTGCCTGCCTGCTTGTATAGTACCTGCCACTTAAAGTGCCTGACGGTCAGCACCTTGGCCCTCAACCTTGAGCCTTCATTGCAGTCGAACACAAAACAGTGTTTTTTCTGTGTGGTGTTCCCATCGCATGGCATGCTCATGGCCTATACATGGCATACACATGGTCATGGTCGTCTACCACCTACACTATTGCCTGACCCGAGGGCTATGATGTAGAGTTGGCATGACAAGACATGCACTAATTGAAAGCTGATGACAGCTCAAGTGGGGGGGGGGCACACTACTGTGCCTCAGCAGGCTGCTGCTCCTGGGCCTTGCGTGGCTTGTCTTGCACTCGCTTGTACCCCAGGCCAGGGTACTCCTTGCCCTTGGCTGGCAGCGCTCCCTGGTCTGGCCAGTAGCACAGCTCCAGCGGGCGCCACCTGCTCTCCCCAATGCGCTGCATGTTCAATGCTGCGTTGCAGTCCCTGTCCAGCCACCTGCCTGGCTGCGGTGCTGGCTTGGCTTTAGCAGCCTTGCCCTTGCCCTTTGTGGGCTCAGCTGCCTCTGGCTCAGCCTTGGTGCGCTTGCTGCGCTTGGCTGGCAGGGGAGTGCTGGGTTCAGGCTCTGAGGCTGCTGGCTGGGCGAGGGGGCTGTGGGGGCTTGCGGGGGGCCACTACCGGGCACCACATCATGCCCCGCACCGGCAGGTCACGCTGCTGGCTCCAGGCTGGGCGCAGCAGGCGGTGTTCCACCTGCCCTGCTGGGGGCTTTCAGTCTACAGGCCTTGTGGGCCTGCGCTTGCTCAGCCGGCTCTCACAGGGCTGCTGGCCGTTCACTGCTGAGCTGACCCGGCTGGTGCGGTGCTCAGCCACAAGCACCACCCTGCCTCGCCGCTGGTCTGTGCCCCTGGGCCTGCACACCACCTTGCAGCAGGCATGCAGCACCGCATCAGCACCCCAGCCTCCCCGGGTGCCAATGCTAGCTGCTCCAAAGAACACCACCAGCTGCTTGGCACGCCCATGGCGCTCCATGGCCACCTCTGCCATGTCCTCCTCCAACTGCGGTCATGCACACAAGGCACACACAGGGTGGCTGACATGGTGGTACATGGTTAGGCATGTCACAGGCATGTCACAGGCAACACCTCTTTCACTTCCTACCAACCCACCACCTTTCAGTCCCTTACCCTCCCTTCTTCCCACCCACCCTTACCTTCTTGAAGAACTGCTCCAGTGTCCGGTCCTGAGCTCCGTACAGCCTCAGCCGCTGCCTTGCCCACTTGGGGTCCAGGTACACCTCCCACACCGCATCCCAGGTGGCCAGGGTGACGGTGATGTGCTTCAGGTTGGCCTCCAGGGATGTGCCGGCTGAGCTTGCTCCTGCCAGGTGCTGGAGGTGGGGCTTGATAGGAGCCAGCGAAAGGTTGAGTTGGCAAAGTACATGCAAAATACCTGCAGCTGCTGGAGCACCATTGGATCTCCGCTGTCAAGGGGCAGAGGTGGCCTAGTGGGTGCTGCCGGTGGGGGGTGGCGGGCAGCAAGGCGGGCACTGGGTGGCCGCAGCGTGGGTGGTGCTGGGGCAGGCTCTGGCTCTGGTTCAGGCTCCGGCTCGGCCTCAGCCTCAAGATCCCAGTCCATGTTCATGGCTGCTGGCTGGGCAGGGACACGCAAGGGGAGTGGGGGTAAGGGGGCAGCATCCTGTGCACGGGGAGGCTGCACGGCTGGAGGAAGAGGGGCGCTGCGGAATCCCGGGGAGGGGTAGCCCAACAGGCATGTCAGAAGAATGCGCAACACAAACAGTGACGCGATGACGCGGAGCTGGATGTGCACCTCAGCCCTCAGCTGGAAGTGTGCCATCAGCTTGCGCTTGGTTTTCTTGCACCCGCGCAACACGGAGCCACCCGGGACTTTGATGACCTGCAGCCAATTACAACCCGCACTTTGACAGGCCACTTTGACAGGCCACTTTGACAGGCCAAGACACAATGCGGGGACACAAACAGCTCGGGGGCATACAAGGCGGGGGCGGGGGCGCACCTGTCGGCGCTGGGTGTTCCATTCAGCCCTTCGCTCCTCGCGTTGTTTGCCTGGAGGGGTGCGAGGACCTGCGCTGGCATGAACAGCAGCAATGTTAGCAGCGTCGATCTCACCGGACTGCACAGTTGCAGCGGACCACACCACGACTACGACGAACCTTGTTTTCGTGGCCTTTCAATCGGATGCGGCTCTGGCTCCGCGCTATTGGGGCGCTTCCTCGGAGGCATTGCGCCACTAGGCTCATATCAGCTCACACCTGCTGATACCTACTTATGCCCAGGAGGCGATGTCACTCACTCTCACACCTCCAAAGGGCACTGGCAATGGGCCAGGGCCAGGGTCCAGGGTCCAGGGTCATCGTGGGGTCCTTACTTGCTTGTCCCGCTTACTTGCTTGCCTGCAGGTGCCTGACGGTCAGCGGCACCCCGCTGAAGCCCAAGCAGGCCGTCACCTAGCGCTGCTGCTGGCTGGTCCCACTGTGAAGGAGCTATCACTGCTGCTGGCAGCCAGCAGGGCCCGCCAGGCCGCCCTAGAGGCCACAGCTGCGCTCCAACACGCCGTAAAGTTGCGTTTCGCTGGAGCGCGTGCCTGCAGGGCAGCGAACAGGTTCAATGCCAAGGTGGGCTGCAGTAGGGTGCTTGCAGGACAGGTGGCAATGTCCTGTCGACAGGAAAGGTGCCCCAAGGGTGATGGTGGCGAGGATGGTGGCAGGTTGGTCGCTGTGCATTGCAGATGCTAGTGTGTCTCCGGAGCTGGCCCAGGGACTTAGGGGCTGGGTGCATGGGTACACATGGGTATACTGGGGTGGTTAAGCTCTGTACAGGGGTGTGACTTAAGGGCTGGTCTAGCAGTGTGGCCTGGGCTTCCCAGGGCCAGGAAAAGCAGGTCTGGCGGCAGGTGAAGGTGCGCCCCTGGATGGCTCCCTTCTGTGCAGCTCCTGGGTGCAAGGGTGGGTATACCACTTCATCCTCATCCTCATCCT
>JASKMD010000434.1:0-56484 GCA_030144725.1 Haematococcus lacustris
CCCAGCCACGCAGCACAGCAGCTTCCCTTTGCCCTGCCCCTCCTCCCGCCTTGCAGTGACATTGCCGGAGCAAGCAGCCGCAGCTGGAGCCACAGCCTTGCTGACCTGGCAGCCAGGCACCGCCTGCCTCATGCCTCAAACCCTGCTGCTGGCAGCTGCGACAGCCCCGGCCTGGCCTTGCTTCTGAAGCGGCAGCTGCCCAGCCAGACTACCACCAGGTACAGCCTGGTCACAGCCGACATCCCTGGGGCGCAGCCTTTGCAACGTGCCAGGAGGGAGGTGAACAGCCCTGGGAGAGGCACGCTGCATGCTGCGGACATCCCAGGCACCGCACCTGGCGGCCGGTACGTGTGGGGCAGGGTGGGCAGGACAGGGGGTGCGAGCAACATGCCTGCTTAGGCAACCAGGCAGCAGCCTCACATGCCTGTTTAGGAGCCCTGCCTGTCAGGCGCTACCATGGCCCACAAGGCCCTACGGCCTTGCGTCCTTCTGGCAGGACGGCTTTACACTAACAACCAGCTTTGGCAGTGAGGCAGGGTACTGAGCTTGGCTGCTTGGCTGCAACAACAGGGTGGAGGGGGCTGATGAGAGGCGGGCTCCAGCTTGAGGGAGGTGCACCAGTATGTCTAGCAGCAGTGGCATGTGGAGCAGATGCGGCTCCATTACCCACACAGGGGTCACCTCCACTGCTTACCTCACACTGATTGCACTTACTCCTGCACTGGCTTCCACACACCTCCACTCAATAGCGGGTGCGGCATATATATCCCTGGCTGCCTGGCCTGTGTGTCATATGACCCTGACTAGTACCCTGCACCCACCCATTATGTTACCACAATGCGACATGGAACATCAATGCAACATGTAACGTCAATTTTCATTCGTTTGTGCGCTTGTAGCCAGTGTGGTGATGCCTGTCGTCAGGTTTGAGGTCTGCTGATAGGTGATGTGGGGAAGTCCAGGCAAAGAGTGTAGTTGGGCCAGGGGGTGAGAGGTGCAGCATGTTCGCGCCCAGTTAGTGCACAGCAGGGTTACATGTGCTGCTTCCCCCACATGTGCTGCTGTCAAGGTCCTGCTCAATAGTCGTGCTCGATCCCAGCCATTGCCAAGTTTCCTTTAAATGCTCTAGTTGCTGGCTGTGCCTGACACCGTGGCTGGTGTGCTGCCCCATACGCAGGGGAGTGCCCTGGGGCCTTGGCCGTGTACCCAAGCCCAGCGTGCCAAGCTTTCGGTTCAGCCTGCAACCGCGCACCTGCCACACGGCTATGCGCTGGTTGAACCGCAGTTGCAGCCACACCACCAACACCGAATGCATGCCCCGGGTTCCTCCAGCACCATGCAAATGATGGATGCTGGCCCGAAACGTTGTTGCTGATGGTGGAACCACCCAGCAGGAGTAGTGCGCAGCAGTTTTTGTTTTCGTTTCGCCCTGATGCATGATTTATAGCTCAAAGTGACATGGCATAGGTCCATACCCTTGAATGAATAGCTCGACCTTACTCATAACGACCTCTAAATCATGGCATTTTCACGGCGAACGAAATATAAACCGAGAAAAAACCACTGGTGCGCAGGGGTACGAGTATCAGGAGACAGGCAGGAGCAGTAGACGCTGTGAGGTATTAGGCTTATGGAGGCTCAAGCTCTAGGCTCACACATGCCTACACACGCTCACACATGCCTCTCCCCAGTGGTTTTTCCCCTACTGCAATTGCAACCAACGTTTCTTCTAGTGCTGACAGACATAGTACGTTACCAACGGTTCTTCTAGTGCTGACAGACTACTACGAGGGACCACTACGTACCATTACGTGAGAGCGATGTTATGTTGTGTGACGTTATGTTCCCATGCAATGCCTACACCATTGCCTAATTCTTGTTACAGAGCTATAGTCTAGAGTTAGCATGACAAACATGCATTTAATGTAAGCTGCTGTCAGCTCAATCGGGGCCACACACTACTGAGGCACACAAGGCTGCTGCTGCTGCTGCTGCTGCTGGTGCTGCTGCTAGGCGTTGGGTGGCCAGTCTCGCGGCCGCCAGTAGCCCAGCTCAAGGTACTCCTTGCCCTTGGCTGGCAGCTTCATCTGCTCTGGCCGTCAGCCCGGCTCCAGCTCACAGACACAGCTCAGCCTGTTTTACATGAATTACTTCACATTATTCACAGCACTATGTACAACAACGAATCTGAAAATGTCTAAAAATAGCTACACTCTTCTGCATGCGGGGAAAACCAATTGCTCTGCTCTAAGGACCAGCCTTGCATACCATGAAAAATGCGGGATGCACAGCATGTGGTGATGCAATTGCAATGCTTATGTCAGGCACCCCATCGCCGCCTGGCACCCAACGCCAAGGCCAAAGGCTGAAACAACGGCCAAAGGCCAAAGGGCACTGGCTGGAGAGGTCTACATGCCCCAGGCTGTGCATCCCGTTATGCCGCACCATCCGCTGGTTGACCTGGCTTGCCATGGTCGTCACACACAGTTTTCACGGGAAACCCAAATTGCTCGAAAAGGCCCCCGCCCGTCGCACTGCGTATCGCGTGATGGCTAAGAAGAAGCGCGAGGGTAGCGACAAGAAACAGAAAGGTGCGTGTCCCCAGCCGACTGTGAGCTACGAGAGTTACGCGCTGTGAGATAACCCGTCGCTCCTGTTGGTCCCATCGCAGCGTCTCGTTCCGCCCAAGGCAAGCAACGACAGGAGCGCAGGGATGGCTGGACCACTCGTCGCCGTCAGGTGCCGGCCCCGCCTTATGTGTCCCCGCACTCTTTGTGCTGACCCCGCCTTGTGTCTTGGCCTGTCAAAATGTCAATTGCGCTTGGCTGCAGGTTATCAAGGTCCCCGAGGGCGCAGTGCTGCGCGGCTGCAAGAAGACGCGGCGCAAGCTGCGGGAGCACCTCCGGCTGCGGGCTGAGATCCACTCCCAGCTCCGCTTCATCGCTCCATTGTTTGTCTTGCGCATTTTTCTGACAAGCTTGGTGGGCTACCCTACCCCGGGATGTGCCAGCGCCCCTCAGCCTCCAGCCGTGCAGCCCCCCCAACCCCCTGATGCTCCCCCCCTACCCCCACTACCCCCACGTGCCCCTGCCCAGCCTGCCCCTGCCCAGCCTGCCAGCATGGAGTGTGACAACGACTCTGACTCCGAGTCAGACTGTGGCTCAGAGCCAGAGCCACAGTCTGACTCGGAGTCAGAGTCAGAACCTGAGCCAGTCGCGCAACCCCCTCAAAGGCGCTGCAGCGCCCGCCTGGCAGCCCTTGCACCTGCAGCACCCACTGGCCCTCCCTTGCCCCTTGATTGCGAGGACCCCCTGATGCTCAAGCAGCTGAAAGACTCTGCATGTTCTTCGCCAACCCAAACTTCCTCAGATGCTACAACCAGCTGCAGCGTCGCCATGTGCGCAACCGCCACCCCATGCTCATGCCAGCCTTTGAGGACCCCAGCAACCAGGCGCTGGTGGCCAAGCTGCAGGAGCTAGGCAGCATCTACCTGGCGGGTGACGCCAACACCATCGACGCACACTCCATGCAGCTGGCGGTGGCCATGCAACAGCACTACTCCAACCCAGGCAAATTATGATGGTGACTAGACCTGGACCTGGACCTGGACCTGGACCTGAACTTATACCTGACCTGACCTAGACCTGACCTGACCCGACCTTGACCTGACCTGACCTTATACCTGACCTGACCTATACCTGACCTGTACCCGACCTTGACCTGACCTGCAGAGCGCCTTGTCAAGCTGTATGCGAAGGCAGCCAGGGCCAAGCTAGGCTGGAGCGGGGAGGAGGCGCAGCTGTTCATCAGGATGGCGTGTGGGTATGGCATCAACGCCCACAGCTCGGAGCTGAAGGCCGCCACTCTGGACAAGGGCCATGTGGCGGACCTGATAGAGGAGGCCAACACGCACCGCCGCCTACTGGGCATGAAGAAGGAAGGCTCCCTGCAGGACACCCTGCCCCTGCCCTGCCGCATGCGCCATGCAGTGCATGTGTGCCGGTGGCTAGAGCGGTGGCAGCAGCCCCACCCCCCCCCTGTGCCAGGGCAGCCAAAGCGCGGCAAGAGGCGTGGGGTTGGTCCCCGGACCCTGACCTGCCCACCTCCCTTCACCCTCACCCCCATGGCCAGGGTGGGGGTGCATTTCATCAAGGTGGACAGCAGGGTGCTGCATGGGGTGTGCAAGCAGCTGGGCCTGACCAAGGAAACCCGGGAAGCATTCACCTCCCAGCCAGCACTGAGCCAGCACTGGGCCAGGTGGTTCAACACCAACAAGCTCCGTAACAAGGAGTTTCATTTCGAGAGGTTGGTGGACACTGATGGTGTCAGCGTGTGCGTGCACTACACGCGCCCACTTCCCCCTCCTCCAGCCCCACCCCCAGCTGCCAGCAGCAGCAGCAGCCACCCAAGTGCAGCAGCAGCAGCGGCCCATGCGGTGGGGCTCCCCCACATAGGCAGGGGCATAGCTGAGATGCGTGAGTTTGTGTTTGACCCAGACACACAGATTGGGGTAGGCATAGACCCCGGCGTCACCCAGGCAGTCAGCGCAGCCTCTGGGGTGTGGATTCCAACAACAGGCCAGCTCAAGGCAGACCAGCTGCGCCGGTGGAAGCTGACCAAGGGCGAGGTGAAGCATGCCAGCGGCCTGAACAATGCCCGCCGTGACACAGAGCGGTGGCTAGCACCGATCAAGCCCCACCTCCAGCACCTGGCAGCAGCAAGCTCAGCCGGCACCTCCCTGAAGGCCAACCTGAAGCACATCACCGTCACCCTGGCCACCTGGGATGCGGTTTGGGAGGTGTACCTGGACCCCAAGTGGGCACGGCAGCGGCTGAGGCTGTACGGAGCCCAGGACCGGGCGCTGGAGCAGTTCTTCAACAAGGTGTGTGTGGGTAGGTGTGTGGGAGGGAGGGTAAGGGACTGGAAGGTGGTGGGTTGGGCATGATATGAAGGAGTACTTGACTGTGCCATGCCTAACCTGGTGCCACCATGTCAGCCACCCTGTGTGTGCCTTGTGTGCATGGCTGCAGTTGGAGGAGCAGATGGCGGAGTTGTCCATGAAGCGACATGGGTGTGCCAAGCAGCTGGTGGTGTTCTTTGGCGCTGCTAGCATTGGCACCAGGGGAGGGTGGGGTGCTGATGCGGTGTTGCGTGCCTGCCGCAAGGTGGTGTGCAGGCCCAGGGGCAAAGACCAGGATGGGGGCAGGGTGGTGCTTGTGGATGAGCACCGCACCAGCCGGGTCAGCTCAGCAGTGAATGGCAAGCAGCTCTGTGAGGTGGAGCTGAACACACTCAGTGCCACCAGGCCTGCAGGCTGGAGGCCACCAGCAGAGCAGGTGGAACCACGCCTGGTGCGCCCAGCCTGGAGCCAGGAGTGTGGCCAGCCAGTGCGGGGCCTGATGTGGTGCCCGGTAGTGGCCCCCCGCAGGCCCCCACAGGCCCCACGCAGCGGCCAGGAAGCCACACAGCCTGCAGCCTCAGAGCCTGGGCCCAACACTCCCCAGCCAGCCAAGCGCAGGAAGCGCACCAAGGCTGAGCCAGGGGCAGCTGAGCCCACCAAGGGCAAGGCCAAGGGCAAGGCTGCCAAAGCCAAGCCAGCCCCACAGCCAGGCAGGTGGTTGGACAGGGACTGCAATGCAGCATTGAACATGCAGCGCATTGGGGAGAGCAGGTGGCGGCCGCTGGAGCTGTGCTACTGGCCAGACCAGGGAGCTCTGCCAGCCAAGGGCAAGGAGTACCCTGGCCTGGGCTACAAGCGGCTGCGAGATAAGCCCCCCAAGGCCCAGGAGCAGCAGCAGCAGCCTGCTGAGGCACAGTAATGTGTGCCCCCTTTGTTGAGCTGTCATCAGCTTACACTTAGTGCATGCAGGTCATGCCAACTCTACGCTATAGCCCTAACGGGTCAGGCCATCTTGTAGGTGGTAGGCGGCTCATGTGCCATGTGCACTGGGTTTACTCCACACAGCCCAATAACACCTTCGAGTCGGATCTAGTTAGTGGCTACTAGTGGCTGATAGTGTATGCTAGTAGGTACTTCTGATCCGGCTCAAATGGAGGCCCTAGTGAGGGACAAGGGGGCTGAACCGCAGTTGCACCAACACCGAATGCATGCCCCGGGTTCCTCCAGCACCATGCAAATGATGGATGCTGGCCCGAAACGTTGTTGCTGATGGTGGAACCACTCAGTAGGAGTAGTGCGCAGCAGTTTTTGTTTTCGTTTCGCCCTGATGCATGATTTATAGCTCAAAGTGACATGGCATAGGTCCATACCCTTGAATGAATAGCTCGACCTTACTCATAACAACCTCTAAATCATGGCATTTTCACGGCGAACGAAATATAAACCGAGAAAAAACCACTGGTCCGCAGGGGTACGAGTATCAGGAGACAGGCAGGAGCAGTAGACGCTGTGAGGTATTAGGCTTATGGAGGCTCAAGCTCTAGGCTCACACATGCCTACACACGCTCACACATGCCTCGCCCCAGTGGTTCTTCCCCTACTGCAATTGCAACAAACGTTTCTAGTGCTGACAGACACAGTACCTTGTCCCTCACAAGGGACTACTACGAGGGACCACTACGTACCATTACGTGAGGGCGTATGTTATGTTGTGTTACGTTATGTTCCCATGCAATGCCTACACCATTGCCTAATTCTTGTTACAGAGCTATAGTCTAGAGTTGGCATGACAAACATGCATTTAATGTAAGCTGCTGTCAGCTCAATCGGGGCCACACACTACTGAGGCACACAAGGCTGCTGCTGCTGCTGCTGCTGCTGCTGGTGCTGCTGCTAGGCGTTGGGTGGCCAGTCTCGCGGCCGCCAGTAGCCCAGCTCAAGGTACTCCTTGCCCTTGGCTGGCAGCTTCATCTGCTCTGGCCGTCAGCCCGGCTCCAGCTCACAGACACAGCTCAGCCTGTTTTACATGAATTACTTCACATTATTCACAGCACTATGTACAACAACGAATCTGAAAATGTCTAAAAATAGCTACACTCTTCTGCATGCGGGGAAAACCAATTGCTCTGCTCTAAGGACCAGCCTTGCATACCATGAAAAATGCGGGATGCACAGCATGTGGTGATGCAATTGCAATGCTTATGTCAGGCACCCCATCGCCGCCTGGCACCCTGTCCACCCTTACCCCTGTCCACCCTGACTGGCGACGGAGCATGATCACGGTGGTCAAGCATCAGACGTGGCCAAGCACAGCGAGTCACATGCCACGCTACGTCGCCACATGCAAGACCCCATATCATGCCATCACCCATCAGCGCGTGTGACCAAGTCAGTAGCTAGCAGCAGCGATGGCATGTCAGCAAAAGCAGGAGCCGCAGCAGTGGTAGCAGCAGCAGCAGCAGTAGCAGCGGTAGCGGTAGCATGTCAGCAGCAGGGAGGGAGGTGGGTGGGTGGATAGGGAAATAGTGCGAATGGGAGACGTATACATGGCTGCCCAGGCACAAGGTGAGGAGCTGGTTGACAGCTGCTAGGCTGTGCTGGACGAGGACGAGAGTCAGTAGATGCTTAGGGGCGAGGTGCAGGGTGCAGCAGCCAGGGCCAGGCAGGCGGTGGCCCCAGGGTCGGCCCACCCCTTACACCAGCTCCAGGTCAGTGACACAGAACACCGCGTTCCTGATAGCCTCGTTCTGGAAATCCACTCTGTCAATCACAGCCAGGTCCGGGTAGCCCTCCCCCCCGCCACACCCAAAGTCTGCCAGCGGGATGGCGAAGCTGTACCACTCGCCCTTGCGACTGGTGGGCAGCGTGGTGTTGCCGAGGAACAGCTCAGTGCGGCAGTACTGCTTCAGCTCCTCCTGCATGATGAACAGCTTCAGGCCCGGCACCTGCGCAAAGTCGCGCACCCGTGAGGAAAAACCGCCCTGTGAGCTTTGCACCTCAAGCCATATGGGATACAAGCCTGGCTGCATAGCTGTTGTAGCTCTGTGTCATTCGTGCGTGGCTTGACGCAGGGGCTCTTCTGTGTAAGCACAGCCAGCTGGTCAGCCTGCCACCCCACCCCATTCCACCATCTGCCAGCGCCCCAGCGCCCCTCACACCTGCGCCCCTCACCCCTCACCAGCACCCCTCACCCCTCACCAGCCCCACACCAGCGCCCCTCACCCCTCACACCCTCACACTTGTCCACGGCCACGCCCTCCTGCCCCCTTCCCGACTGCACCTGCCCTGACCTCACCTCTCCTGCAGGCGTGGAGGTGTTGAAGGGGTCGCTGTCCTCAGTGTCAGGTCGGATCCAGAAACGCAGCTGGGTGCGCCCGGCGAGTGGCTGGAAGCCAGGCCGCTGGCACTCCCGGCAGCGGAAGGACAGGCCGCCCCTAGGCGCCACGGAGACGCAGGTGGACTTGGTGGCCCCTGGCAAAGGGGTAGGGCCTGAGCAGGAGCAGGCGGGGCGGGTCAGGGGGAAGCCATGGCTGGCAAGACACAGGTCAGGAGAAAATGGTGGTTGGGGAAAAGCTGGGGTAGTGACTGAAAGCCATGATGTTGGCCCTCCCCTGGTGCCCCTGCTGCCCCTGCTGCTGCAACAGCCTGTAGGGCTAGTGTACAGCAGCAGCGGCCTGCTGCATATCTGGCCACTGGAATGAGAAGATCCCCCCCACCACAGCATCCAGCAGCCTCACCAACGCCACATGTGGGCACCAAGGGGTGAAAGCGCCCACAATAGTCCAGCAACATGGCAGCAGCAGCACCCACCAGCCTGACCCAGCAGGTCGACCCTGGCAGCACCAGCACCCATCAACCTGACATGCTACACACCCTAGGTCTGAATCCAGTTGCAGGGCAGCCACACCTACCTTTGTTTTCCAGCCGAGAAATCTGGGCATCGTAGGCAAACCAGCCCCAGCCAGGACCAATGCCGGAGACAGAGCTGTAGATCACCGGGCTGATGTAGTTTGGCCGGATGGGTGCGCCGCTGTCGCAGTCCACTGGGCGGTACTGGAGCATGATGGCGCCAAACACCGGGTGGGCTAGCTGCTGCATGGCCCTGCACACACGGCCACATCAGCTGTCTCAATGCCCTGGACATCAGGCTTGGCTGGTACCGGTGACTTTCAGCTTGCACCACTGCTTGACCTGTTCCGATAGTCAGGCAATTCAAGTAACAGTCATGCACTTGTCCAGGTTCCACCTCAGTGCTACCTTAGCAAGCTCTGTACTAGTACACAGAACCACTGTTGCACTCTCAGTGACCGATTGGCACACAATACTATCCTTGTATACTTGTGATGTGCTTAGAGACTGACTAGTAGATTTGCAAGGCGTATACAGAGTGAACAAGTATTAGGTAGATGTAGGAGGTAGTACTGATTCAAGGCGTGTCTCTTTGATGCTTGGTGGTGGTGCTTGATGAGCTCGCATCAGGACAGTTGATGGGGCTGCAGCAATGCCAACAGGCAGCCGCCGCGTAATGCTGCTGCTGATGATGATGATGACACGGCTGCTGCCGATGCTACTGCTACTGCTGGTGGTGGTGGTGCTGCTGCTGATGATGATAACGCTGCTGCCGCTGTTGGTGATGATGACGGTACCACCTGATGGCCCTTACATGGCCCAACTGGCCCCATAGCACTGACCAGTAGGAGATGTCAAAGTGGTTGACGGGCCCGCAGCACCACTCCTGGCGACGCACCTCGCCGCCAGGCTTCACGCCAGGAGCGCCGTCAGGCAATACCTGCAACACAGCTGCTGCAGAGCTTGTGCATCATCCCACAATAGCTCTACTTTGTATAGTAAACAAAGAATGAATAAGAAGGCAGGCAGGCTGTCTGCCAGTGCGTGGCCAGCGCTGGTCAAGAAACACAAACTGTGCTCTACGAGAGGAGCTTCTGCCTGGGACACGGCCTGCTCCCACCACGCCAGCGTTGCTGTGCATACCGAGGCCAACGCCCCTGAGTGCAGGGCACAAGGGCTGCCAGGCAGGCATGGCTGCGGGACTGCCAGCTGGCCAGGAGCCAGTTTGTAGTGCCTTCGGTTCTGGTGCACCACTCTGCGTGATAAGGCCTGTGCCCACACCGCCTGACCTGCTTGCAGGGGCAGCTGTCGGCCACCCTGACCCGAAGGCTGCGGCTTTCATTGTAGCAGCGCACTTCCAACACGCCCCGATCATCGCCGGGATTGCCAGGGAATGGCCTGCGACACGGACAACATTGCCCCAACAAAGCTTCCGCATGGGCCTTGCCACACTCATGCACAGCAACCAAGGCATTCCTAACAGCATTACAACACTGGCAGGCACCTGTGAGGGCTGGGTGCGTGGCCGCAGCTGAGTACTAGCAGGCCCAGGTGCAAGGCTTGCGTTGTGACAAGGGATCTGACACAGCATGTGCTGGGTGGAAGAGTCTTGTGCGGGCAGCAAAGTAAACAGCATCATCATGGACATCAGCACATCAGCACATTGGGCGGCATGCTTTGAGGCAGTTTGAGGAGCAGCATGTTAGGCCAGGCCCAGCAGCTTAGGCCAGGACCAGCAGCACTCACTTTCCGTTCTCGTCAGTGACGTTGGGATTGATGGAGGGCAGGTAAGGCCGGGCATAGTCACCATCAAAATAGCCCACTGTGCTGAGCTTCCCACCACCCACGTCTGGGTACACGATCTGGATAGGCTGCCGATCATTATCTGCTCCCACAAGTCATGCAGCAGGCGTCAGTGCAGGCCATTCCCCAGCTTTCATTGCTGCAGCATGCAGCACACGTGACCCGCACTGCCTCAAGTGGAGCTCGGCTCTCACTTAGGACTGGGCCTGACTTGCAGCGGATTTCGTAGCATCGCCCACAGGAGCCTGGGTAGTCGGGGTTCTGGTCGGCACTGGCCGCTACCGCGTCCCGAGCAAATGGAAGCGTGCCCTGAGGGCAAAGTGACAGACGTGCGGCTCGAGGTAGGTGGGTCCGGGAGCACTCGCCGTAGATGGTGAGCTTACCGAAGGAAGGTTTGTGTAGCCGCAAGCGCCAAAGGCGAGGATGCCAAACGAGCCGTCACCCCTAGTCGGGTCATACGCGCGGGCTACTGACTCGGGTGCGCCGTAATACCTGAAGTGAACCGAGAAGAAGAACCGAAATGACAGACAGCCTTTCACATATGCACAAGTACATCCTACGCTGTTCTGGGAAACGCACGTAGCACGCCCTTCCAGCCAGCCACCGTTTGCGATGGAGGCTTGTGCGTGACACAACGCTACAAATCCCAACAGAACAATCGTATCCAGGCCTCGGCACAGCATGACTCCTTCACTGACAGGCGTATGTTAGATCCCGTAAGTAAATTGAGGGAGCGAGACACGCAGGCCGTCCGTACGAAATTGAACTCGTCACACAAGAGAGAGCGAGAGGGCGTGATGGCTGCAACAACTTTCGCAGGCACGCGATGCCTCTTACGTTGCTGTATGTTACATGAAGAGACACGCCCTATCACTATCAACAGGAGTGAGAGACCGGTGTGTGTCCCTTACCTATAGGAGCCTAGCTAGGTCCCCTAGCTAGGTAACCTAGCTAGGTCCCTAACCCTAGGAGTCACTAGAGTCCTACCCTACCCTATGCACACTCCAGTGCACACACATCCCCTTTGTAAGGGGCATTCTGACTGTTTGTTTAATTTGGCTAATGGCATGATGCACATGTCACTGCCGCTGGTGCCGCCGCTGCCGCTTCCGCAGCAGGCCCTTGTCGCACGAGCACCCACTCCTGGCCTGGGTTAGGCATGGGCGGAGCGGCTCAGCCAGCTGCTGAGCTCGCGTGGGCGGCCCGGCCCGGCTGCAATGCGGGCGATGTTCGGCCCGGCTGACACGTCCCGGTCGTAGAACCTGATGCTGTTGATGCTTGTTGAGCACATCAGGCCCCGAACCCGGGACATCGGTGAGGCCAGGCCAAGTGGTGTCAGTATCGATGGTACCGTCTTGTTGAGCACATCGGATCCGGGACATCGGTGAGGCCAGGCCATGTGGTGTCAGTATCATGTGATCTACTCCAACTCCTGAACCCCACAGCCCTCATGCTACACCATAATGAAGCATGAGTTGTAATCGAACCGGGCTGCGAGCTCATCATTGTAAAGGCTACCGACAGTGTGCCTAATGCCCACTTCAGCTCAGCCTTCTGGTGTGTGTGCCTGTGCCAGTGCCTGTGCCTACGCCACACACATCCCCTTTGTGAGGGGTTCATTGTTTTTCTTCGCTCCTAGCTGACCTGCATTCCTCCTGATCTACTTCAAGCGCTACCTCGCCACCGTCCTCCACCAGCAGCAGCCTCTCCCACGCCTGCCTGAGCACCCCAGCCCCCCCTAGACGACCCTCCACCAGCTCCCAGCCCCGCCCCCCTACCCACAGACTCAGCTCAAGCTCCCATCCCACCCCAGCCCCCACCTGCAGCCCTGACGTGTCTGCTGCCAGGCTGGGCGTCGGTGAGTCCAGCCTGGGGCGTGGCGAAGTCTCAGGCCCTGTGCCTGATGCTGACGCTGTAAGCGTGCTGCCAGAGGTAAGAGTAAGAGTTGTAGCCAGCCACAGGACCAGCGGCACCTACAAGCTGAGGTGGCGGCATCAGTGCCAGCTTGATGCCAACAGGACGGGACTTCCAAGCCTTCCACCCACTACACCAGGTCTTTTTATAACCGCGCTGTCCTGGGCCCTGGGCTTTCGCTAATGCCTTAGCAGCGTTGTCAGTAACACAGCGTTGACACCGTAGAACAGCCCCCTTGTCCCTCACTAGGGCCTCCATTTGAGCCGGATCAGAAGTACCTACTAGCATACACTATCAGCCACTAGTAGCCACTAACTAGATCCGACTCGAAGGTGTTATTGGGCTGTGTGGAGTAAACCCAGTGCACATGGCACATGAGCTCGCCTACCACCTACATTATTGCCTGACCCGTTAGGGCTATAGCGTAGAGTTGGCATGACCTGCATGCACTAAGTGTAAGCTGATGACAGCTCAACAAAGGGGGCACACATTACTGTGCCTCAGCAGGCTGCTGCTGCTGCTCCTGGGCCTTGGGGGGCTTGTCTCGCAGCCGCTTGTAGCCCAGGCCAGGGTACTCCTTGCCCTTGGCTGGCAGCGCTCCCTGGTCTGGCCAGAAGCACAGCTCCAGTGGCCGCCACCTGCTCTCCCCAATGCGCTGCATGTTCAGCGCTGCATTGCAGTCCCTGTCCAGCCACCTGCCTGGCTGAACCTCCTGATGAACAGTTGTGCCTCCTCCCCGCTCCAGCCTAGCTGGGCCCTGGCTGCCTTGGCGTACAGCTTGACAATGCGCTCTGCAGGTCAGGTCAGGTCAGGTCAGGTCAGGTCAGGTCAGGTCAGGTCAGGTATAGGTCAGGTCAGGTATAAGGTCAGGTCAGGTATAAGGTCAGGTCAGGTCAAGGTCGGGTCAGGTCAGGTCTAGGTCAGGTCAGGTATAAGTTCAGGTCCAGGTCCAGGTCCAGGTCCAGGTCCAGGTCTAGTCACCATCATAACTTGCCTGGGTTGGAGTAGTGCTGTTGCATGGCCACCGCCAGCTGCATGGAGTGCGCTCCAATGGTGTTGGCGTCACCCGCAAGGTGGATGCTGCCTAGCTCCTGCAGCTTGGCCACCAGCGCCTGGTTGCTGGGGTCCTCAAAGGCTGGCATGAGCATGGGGTGGCGGTGCCGAACATGACGTCGCTGCAGCTGGTTGTAGCATCTGAGGAAGTTTGGGTTGGCGAAGAACATGCAGAAGTCTTTCAGCTGCTTGAGCATCAGGGGGTCCTCGCAATCAAGGGGCAAGGGAGGGCCAGTGGGTGCTGCAGGTGCAAGGGCTGCCAGGCGGGCGCTGCAGCGCCTTTGGGGGGGTTGCCTGACTGGCTCAGGTTCTGACTCTGACTCTGACTCCGAGTCAGACTGTGGCTCTGGCTCTGAGCCACAGTCTGACTCGGAGTCAGAGTCGTTGTCACACTCCATGCTGGCAGGCTGGGCAGGGGCAGGCTGGGCAGGGGCACGTGGGGGTAGGGGGGGTAGGGGGGGAGCATCAGGGGGTTGGGGGGGCTGCACGGCTGGAGGCTGAGGGGCGCTGGCACATCCCGGGGTAGGGTGGCCCACCAAGCATGTCAGAAAAATGCGCAAGACAAACAATGAAGCGATGAAGCGGAGCTGGGAGTGGATCTCAGCCCGCAGCCGGAGGTGCTTCCGCAGCTTGCGCCTGGTCTTCTTGCAGCCGCGCAGCACTGCGCCCTCAGGGACCTTGATAACCTGCAGGCAAGCGCAATTGACATTTTGACAGGCCATTTTGACAGGCCAAGACACAAGGCGGGGTCAGCACAAAGAGTGCGGGGACACATAAGGCGGGGGCGGCACCTGACGGCGACGAGTGGTCCAGCCATCCCTGCGCTCCTGTCGTTGCTTGCCTTGGGCGGAACGAGACGCTGCGATGGGACCAACAGGAGCGACGGGTTATCTCACAGCGCGTAACTCACGCAGCTCACAGTCGGCTGGGGACACGCACCTTTCTGTTTCTTGTCGCTACCCTCGCGCTTCTTCTTAGCCATCACGCGGTACGCAGTGCGACGGGCGGGGGCCTTTTCGAGCAATTTGGGTTTCCCGTGAAAACTGTGTGTGACCAGTGTTGTGAAACATGCAGCAGGACCTATAAGAATACCGGGACCTGCCCGCCTCTGTCGGCAAGGGAGGTCTGCCGGTGGCCTTGCTCACAGCGTAAGCTGTTGCTTAGGTGGTGATGGCCATTGAAACCATGAATGTGTCAGTAACCATGACTTTTGATAATGTGCGCAATTGGCTGGACCAAAGGTCGTCACACACAGTTTTCACGGGAAACCCAAATCAGATAAGTCACCCGGTAAGAATTCCGACAATGCTGCGAAAAATTATCTAACATACGTCGGAATTTTGCCCAGCCTCCGAACCAGGACCCCCCGCTTCAGGACCTTACCCAATACGACTAGATGGTCCGCGGGCGCAGCGCTGCGCCTTAACAACCCGAGCCGTGACCCTGTGACCTCTCACACACAACGCAGCCCCTGAACGCCGTACGCAGACTAGCGAACTCCGTGTCATTGGCATAGGCACGCTGAAGTGGTGGACCGCCCAGGGCCGTCGAAGCCTAAGGACGTAGTTGAGGTTAGCCTCGATGTAAGAAAGGCTGAGCTGAAAGAACGAAAGGAGCAAGAGTAAAGGTGCGCTGTTGACGAGCTAGCGAAACAGCGAACAATCGATTGGTAAAGTCTGTGGCATGGGTTGCTTGCAGGTGCACTTCTAATGGCTAGGAGGCTACGCAGCTAAAAGATGCAGCTAGTGAGCGCAGCCACAAACAGCAAGGAGCTTAGAGCGGCAGAGCGGAGGAGTATTGGAGGAGCCTGGAGCGCAGTAGCAGTAGTGATGCAAGGAGCCAAGAAGTGCAGCCAAGGAAAGCAGCTTACCAGAGCAGCCAGGGACAGCCAGGAGCAGTCAGGAGCAGCCATGAACAGTTGAAAGCGGCAGCAATAAGCGGCACTCATGAGCAGCGCCCTTCCCCCCCCTGCCGTCCCCCCCTTCACCCCACACCCAACCCCATCCCCCCCCCTCACACACTCCAATTAGCAAGTGGTGAGTGGCTATACATTGCAATTATGCAGCTCTATGTACCTAGCCTGACCGCTAGCATGCCCTTGTTTGCTGCAGGTTCCAATGGTCACACCCATTCCCTTTTCCCACTACCACCACCAGCACCTTTCCTCCCCTTCCCTATTCTGACACGCCCACCCCCTCCCAATCCGTTGACAAACCCCTTACGCCCAGCCAGCCCCAATTCAAAGGTACCCTCCCTCCCCACCTCCCCTCCCTTCCCCTCCCCAGCAGTTGTGGAAGGGCGCGACCCTACCTTGCAGCCAAGAGCAGCAACCAAGTGCAGCCAGGAGTAGCCAGGAGCAGCCAGCCGCTGGGAGCAGCAAGGAGCAGCAGCCAAGAGCAGCCAGAAGCAACAGCCAAAAGCATCCTGGAGCAGCAGCCAGGCGCAGCATCCAATGACAGGTCCATGAGATGTTGATTGCCCAGGTCAACAACATGTTAACTGCGTGCGAATGCTGCATGGCGTGACTCGAGGCAGCAGGTGTGTGGCGCTAGTATAGGCTGCTGCAGCCATGCCTCCAAGCTTGCCAGCAGCGTGGCAACAGCCTTGAGCATGAGCATGGCATGTGTAGCATGCTTGGTGATTGCAGGCGGTAGGCGGCAGTGGCGTAGAGCAGCAGCCAACATTGTTGCTGTGTTGTTATGTTAAATGTGCTGTCACCTTGTTGTGGTAGGTGAAGCGCCCAGTTCCGTTCCGCCCTTGCCTCGTCCCCAGCACAGCACAGCCCAGCCCAGCCAGGAGCGGCAGCCAGGCGTTGCTGGGGTGTTTGACTAGCCTGCCCACCTCTAGTCATGCATGTCCTTGTTTGTTGATCACAAGCATGCCCCTTGCTTGCTGCAGGTCTAACAGTCACACTCCAACCCCTTGGCTCCTTCCCCCTACTCTTACCCTGTCCCATCACCAACACCTCCAAGTCTCATACGCCCCCAATCCCCCCCTTCCCCTCACCTCCTCCCGGACATCGTGGTCCCTACCCTACCCAGCAGCCCTTTCTTTTCCCCCTTCCCCCTCTTCTCCCCTAACCCCTCTAAGAACTGGCTAACCGCCTGCCGGTAAGTGGCTGACACCCAATACCCAGCCTGATCTCCCTCCCTCACGTGCACGCTCATTGGTTGCAGGTCTGATGGGCACCTCCCCCCCCCTTCCTTTTTCCCATTCCCCCCTTACCCGCCACAACACAGCCTCCGCCCGGGCTGCAGTGCATGAGCAGCAGCAGCAGGCTGCAGTGCATGTGCTGCAGTGGAGAAGCAGCAGGCTGCGGTGCATGAGCAGCAGCAGCAGGCTGTAGGTGTGTGGCAGTGTAGGCTGCAGGTAGCAACAGGCTGCAGGTGTGCTGCAGTGCATGAGCAGCAGCAGCAGGCTGCGGTGCATGTACTGCAGTGGATAAGCAGTAGCAGCAGCAGGCTGTAGTGCACGAGCAGCAGGTTGCAGGTGTGTGGCAATGCAACCTTGTATCAGCAGCATGGCTGTCCTGAGCTTCCGTTCAGTTCCATGCCACATACCATGATTTGTAAGCAGTGAATGATCAAAATGTAATGATGAAGACAGTGGTGGTGTAATGATGTAAGCAGTGTAATGATGTAAGCAGTGAATGATCAAGATGTAATGATAAAGACAGTGGTGGTCATCAGCAGTACATCGCGCACGAATGATACTTACGCCCCTTGTATGGACACCACCACCACGCGGTGATGCGCTAATGCTGCAAACGCGGTAGCCACCTTCTTCATACCCCCTTTGCATGTATGCATCACGGTCATGCCTAGCAAATGCAGGCCTGGCAGTGATCACGCCCAATGTGTCACAGCCAGCTGGACTACGGATGGTACGGTGTGATGTAAGCCAACACGACATAGCACTGTGGTGCAATGTAATGTAAGCCAACACAACTTGTGTGAAGCCAACACAGCTGGTGTGGTACACTGTACCAACCCGCCATACCACTAGCTCACTGCGCACATACATACCTAGGGACAGTGGGCTGACAACCGGTTAGTGCATGGATGGCCCGCTTGTATGGACAACCCATCTTCGCAGCGTTCTCGTGTTCTTGCCGTTGATACCATTGCATGCCTTACCAAGCCATAATGTAATGCACTACTCATTAGGCGCAAGTGATAACATGATAAAGTGTTGTTGTCCATACAAGGGGCATAAGGCGCACAACAACCTAGCATACGGCCTCCACTATAGGTACCATCCGTAGTCCAGCTGGCTGTGACACATTGGGTGTGGATCACTGCCAGGCCTACACTTGCTAGGCATGACCGTGATGCATACATGCAAAGGGGACATGAAGAAGGTGTCTACCACGTTTGCAGCATTAGCACATCACCGTGTGGTGGTGTTGTCCATACAAGGGGCGTAAGTATCATTCGTGCGCGATGTACTGCTGATGACCACCACTGTCTTTATGATTACGTCTTGATCATTCACTGCTTACATCATTACACCACCACTGTCTTCATCATTACATCTTGATCATTCACTGCTTACAAATCATGGAATGTGGCATGGAACTGAACGGAAGCTCAAGGTAGCCATGCTGCTGATTGCATTGCCACACACATACAACCTGTTGTCCATGCACTGCTCATAAACTACAGCCTGCTGCTGCTGCTTTTCCACTGCAACACATGCACTGAAGCCTGTTGCTGCTGCTCATGCACTGCAGCCTGGGCGGTGGCTGTGTTGTGGCGGGTAAGGGTTAACAAACAACACCAACTGGCACCCCCACCACCATCACCCCCACCACCACTACCATCACCCCCACCCCACCCCCACCACCAAGTTATGGCGCACAGTACGGACCCCCATGTGCTTGGCTTGGCTCTCCTACTGCTGTCCCCTAAGGGGGGGGGAGGGATGGACTGGTCAGTGTGGTGTGTGGGCATGGCATGGCTAGAGTGGGCTGGCTGGCCGCTACTACTAGCGTGCCCGCTCCATGCTGCCCGCCCAAGGCTGGCCTTCAGGGAGGGGGGAATTAGATGGGGTGGCGGATTTGGAGGTGATGTTGGTGGTGGGACAGGAGAGGAAAGGAGGAATGGGCTAAGAGGCAGGAGGGTGACCGTCAAACCTGCAACAAAGAATGGGTGGGCTTGCGTTTACTGCCCCATAGCACCCAACTCCTGGCTGCCGAAGCCATGCTTCACTTACCACACAACAGCGGACTCATGGCTGCTCGCGCTTGCCTTATTGCCTTATGGCAGCTGATTGGGATGTGGGATGAGGGATGTGAGATGATGCAAGGTAGGGGTGGGCAGGGGAGGAGAGGAGAGGGTGCCGTTCCTGGCTGCCACTCTTGGCTGCCGCTCCTGGCTGCCATTCTTGGGTGCCTCTCCTGGCTGCTCGCTCCTGGCTGCCCGCTCCAGGCTGCCCGCTCCAGGGTGCTCGCTCAAGGCCTTGCTTGCAATCACCAAGCCATGCTACACTTGTCATGCTCCAGCTGCCTCCAACTGCAAGCAAACATCAGCAAGCTCAGCTCCAACAAGCTGATCAACAAGGACATGCATGACCAAAGTTTGGCAGGCTGTGCACTCACATGAAGTTTGGCTGTTGCTCCAAGCTCCTCCTAGCTGCTGCTCCTAGCTGCATGCTTGTCAACTACAGTCTAGCAATCTCACTGCTGTGCATTGACGTGCATGCCATCCAAGCCATCAAGACAATTACCTTGCACGTGCAGACCTGCCATGTCATGTCCCACTGGCAGCAGCACCACCACTGGCAGAAGCAGTGGCAGCAGCAACATTAGCAATCGCAAAGGCACCAGCTGCACCAGCGGAATTGGCAGTAGCATTGACATTGTGGCATAGTTGGAGTGAGCTGGGTTGGCTGTAACTACAAGCGCTCGCTCCAGGCCAGCCAAGGGGATGGGATGGGAGGGGAGGGAGGGTACCTTTGAATTGGGGCTGGCTGGGCGTAAGGGGTTTGTCAACGGATTGGGAGGGGGTGGGGGTGTCAGAATAGGGAAGGGGAGGAGAGGTGCTGGTGGTGGTAGTGGGAAAAGGGAATGGGTGTGACCATTGGAACCTGCAGCAAACAAGGGCATGCTAGCGGTCAGGCTAGGTACATAGAGCTGCATAATTGCAATGTATAGCCACTCACCACTTGCTAATTGGAGTGTGTGAGGGGGGGGGATGGGGTTGGGTGTGGGGTGAAGGGGGGGACGGCAGGGGGGGGAAGGGCGCTGCTCATGAGTGCCGCTTATTGCTGCCGCTTTCAACTGTTCATGGCTGCTCCTGACTGCTCCTGGCTGTCCCTGGCTGCTCTGCCAAGCTGCTTTCCTTGGCTGCACTTCTTGGCTCCTTGCATCACTACTGCTCCTGCGCTCCAGGCTCCTCCAATACTCCTCCGCTCTGCCGCTCTAAGCTCCTTGCTGTTTGTGGCTGCGCTCACTAGCTGCATCTTTTAGCTGCGTAGCCTCCTAGCCATTAGAAGTGCACCTGCAAGCAACCCATGCCACAGACTTTACCAATCGATTGTTCGCTGTTTCGCTAGCTCGTCAACAGCGCACCTTTCCTCTTGCTCCTTTCGTTCTTTCAGCTCAGCCTTTCTTACATCGGGGCTAACCTCAACTACGTCCTTAGGCTTCGACGGCCCTGGGCGGTCCACCACTTCAGCGTGCCTATGCCAATGACAAGGAGTTCGCTAGTCTGCGTACGGCGTTCAGACAGGGGCTGCGTTGTGTGTGAGAGGTCACAGGGTCACGGCTCGGGTTGTTAAGGCGCAGCGCTGCGCCCGCGGACCATCTAGTCGTATTGGGTAAGGTCCTGAAGCGGGGGGTCCTGGTTCGGAGGCTGGGCAAAATACCGACGTATGTTCGATAATTTTTCGCAGCATTGTCGGAATTCTTACCGGGTGACTTATCTGATTTGGGTTTCCCGTGAAAACTGTGTGTGACGACCTTTGGTCCAGCCAATTGCGCACATTATCAAAAGTCATGGTTACTGACACATTCATTTCAATGGCCATCACCACCTAAGCAACAGCTTACGCTGTGAGCAAGGCCACCGGCAGACCTCCCTTGCCGACAGAGGCGGGCAGGTCCCGGTATTCTTATAGGTCCTGCTTAAGCTGCCCCCGGTTAGTCTCGGCTATGATGGGGGGTAAAGGAGGAAGCTACCACCTGATACGCAGCAAACACAGAACCTGTCGCCCATTACTTCTATCGCAGGCGCTGTGTCTTCGCTCGAGCCTGCAACCGAGATGCAACGCCCTGAGTGTAAGCGCCAAGGTTGCATTAGGAAGATGCCATCTGCCAGTTCACGTGCCCCAGGGGACCAACGGCGCGCATCACGCTTTGCTAGCAATGGCGATAGATTTCGCTGTGCTCCTTGAGGGCGTGCAAGGACGATGCAAGCCTACGATGTAGTAATGTATGCTTTCCTTTTGCGCCTGCAGACTCAAAGCTCAAATCTCGTACTGCGCCCGAGTACGCCCTCGGCACGGAGTTCGACGGGAAGGATGGCTTCATGTTGCCCTCCCACCAGGCCGTTGTTTCAGCCTTCGGCCTCGGCAGCCCGGTGACTACCAGCCACACCCTCAGCCGCAGCAGGCCCAGCAGTATTGAACTTCTGTCCGAGACTGCACTATATTCTGCCCTGGAACGTTGCACCAGCTCTGGCGGCTGCGTGACTCGCAGCCAGTCAGCATCACTCGGGGGCGGGATGCCAAGCTCAGCCCAGTCGTCCCCCAGCATCAGCCATGCGGAATATGGCCACATCCTCAGTGCCCCTCATACGCCACATGCCCACAGTTCAAGTCAGATGCTCGTTTGTAAGCGATCTGACATGTGATCTGATGAGTGGCCTGTGATCAGCCCCCTTGTCCCTCACTAGGGCCTCCATTTGAGCCGGATCAGAAGTACCTACTAGCATACACTATCAGCCACTAGTAGCCACTAACTAGATCCGACTCGAAGGTGTTATTGGGCTGTGTGGAGTAAACCCAGTGCACATGGCACATGAGCTCGCCTACCACCTACATTATTGCCTGATCCGAGGGCTATAGCGTAGAGTTGGCATGACCTGCATGCACTAAGTGTAAGCTGATGACAACTCAACAAAGGGGGCACACATTACTGTGCCTCAGCAGGCTGCTGCTGCTGCTCCTGGGCCTGGGGGGGCTTATCTCGCAGCCGCTTGTAGCCCAGGCCAGGGTACTCCTTGCCCTTGGCTGGCACAGTCTGACTCGGAGTCAGAGTCGTTGTCACACTCCATGCTGGCAGGCTGGGCAGGGGCAGGCTGGGCAGGGGCACGTGGGGGTAGGGGGGGTAGGGGGGGAGCATCAGGGGGTTGGGGGGGCTGCACGGCTGGAAGCTGAGGGGCGCTGGCACATCCCGGGGTAGGGTGGCCCACCAAGCATGTCAGAAAAATGCGCAAGACAAACAATGAAGCGATGAAGCGGAGCTGGGAGTGGATCTCAGCCCGCAGCCGGAGGTGCTTCCGCAGCTTGCGCCTGGTCTTCTTGCAGCCGCGCAGCACTGCGCCCTCAGGGACCTTGATAACCTGCAGGCAAGCGCAATTGACATTTTGACAGGCCATTTTGACAGGCCAAGACACAAGGCGGGGTCAGCACAAAGAGTGCGGGGACACATAAGGCGGGGCCGGCACCTGACGGCGACGAGTGGTCCAGCCATCCCTGCGCTCCTGTCGTTGCTTGCCTTGGGCGGAACGAGACGCTGCGATGGGACCAACAGGAGCGACGGGTTATCTCACAGCGCGTAATTCACGCAGCTCACAGTCGGCTGGGGACACGCACCTTTCTGTTTCTTGTCGCTACCCTTCCGCTTCTTCTTAGCCATCACGCGATACGCAGTGCGAGGGGCGGGGGCCTTTTCGAGCAATTTGGGTTTCCCGTGATAACTATGTGTGACGACCATGGCAAGCCAGGTCAACCAGCGGATGGTGCGGCATAACGGGATGCACAGCCTGGGGCATGCAGACCTCTCCAGCCTGTGGCCTGTGGCCTGCCTTTGGCCTTTGGCCTGTGATCAGCCAGATTCAACCCAGGCATTGCTCAGCTCCCTCGTGGCAGAGGCACAACAGCTGAAGGGCTCCCCCAAGCTCGCTGCCAGCACCCTGGCAGCAGCCAGTGGCCGCATCGGGCCCACCCTAGACATGAAGCATCAGAAGAAGTGGGGTGCAGGCAAGGAAGTGGATGGCGCCTAGCCTACTGGATTCATCCCCTTGGGTATCCCAACCGTACCACTTGAGCACCCTTGAAAGTCAATAAGCTGATGAGGTTGTACTCCGCCTCCCTTCCCCTCCCTGCAGCACCCAGGCACCTTGGTGGTTGGCGGCAAGGTTGGAGACAGCATAGATTATCAATCATCAAGAATTAGCCAGGGTTAGGGTTAGGGTTAGGCATGGAGGCAACATGGAGGCAGCAACGAGGCAGCAAGGCACAGCCTGGATCAATCAGAACAAGGCCAAGAACTCAGCAGATTAGTGGCCTCAGGAACTCGACCCTAGCGGTGGCACTCCCCTTGGTTGCTGCTGCATATTTCTATTTATGTATTGTTGTGTGTTGATATTGCTTGTGTGTCATTGCTTGGTGCATAATGCAAATGGCGATGTTGGGTGGTGTGCAATGTGTGAGACCAGTGTGTGAGACCAATGTGCATGATGAACATGTGACAAGACGAATGCAACCTAGGTTTGGCATGTACAACGTAAGACTTGACAAGCTGTTGCTGCGTGACATTGTCAAACTTTCATGTGCTTGCAGTGGAAGCATCATACATTGCATGTTGGCTGGGCAGCACACCATTCAAATCACATGGTGAATGAGCTGCTGGGTATCTGTGAATGTGAGCTTACCTCCATGTGAACCAACCTTTCTGCGTTATCCAGTTACATCTAGATTGAGCAACGGGCTGATACGAGGGGGCAGGAAGCCTGCTAGGACAAACCTTTTAGCACGCAATGCATTATCGTGAGGGGCTATGCAACATAAGCCTCCCCTGCCGCAGAGCTTGATTGTTGGCTGGGCAACTTGGCAAGCAATGCGGCTGGGTTCTCACAAGGTCTCCCCGTACCACCACCTCACTGACTGCCTGATCAAACTGGGGTTGCTCCATGGGACCCTCGCCAAGCCCTGGCTCATAGGGAAGCAATGCCTCATACTCCAGCGAAGCAGCTCCTGCTGTCACCCAACTACTTGATGGCTACTAGGTGCAGGCAGGTCCAGCTCGGGGTCACCAGTCCGCTGTCGCTGCCCAGTGGGAGAGATGTAGTGTGTCAGCACGTTTTCCAGCCTCTGCCTCATGGCATCTTGGGCATGGGTTGCAGTTTGCCGATATGCCGCCGCCTTCATACCTGCATCAACCGAGGGAACTCTCAGCCGCCAGCAGCACTGCTGCAGGACATGCGCAGTGCACCCAGTTACGGATCAACTGACTGCCTTGACATGTGACTGCACAACATCTAACAACACTGGCACATTTGGGGCACGCGATGCCTCTTACGCTGCTGTCATTTGACGTGGACGGCACGCTGATCCACTCCATTGGCGAGCGCGCCAACAAACTACACAAGGACGCTTTCATCTATGGATTCAAATCTGCGTGTGGACTAGACACACACATTGACGTTGTCAAGCACCATGGGAGCACCGACCCTCTCATCTGCATCGCGGTGATGATGTACCATGGAATTTCGAAGGAAGAGGTGTGTAACCTGGACCTCACTGACTCTGCTGCCATGCCACGCCTGCGTCCCATATGTAGCAAAGGGCTATGATTGCAGGCCCTTGCCAAGCTGCCCGAGGTCAAGGCAGCAATGAACAGCTACTTCATGGAGAAGGCAGCTCAGGATGCTGGAACAGGCATCGAGCTACTGCCAGGTCTGCAAGAGCAGTAGGTCTGCAAGAGTCTCCGTACAGCGTAGGGCTCCGGAAGTGCGATGCAGCCCCCTTGTCCCTCACTAGGGCCTCCATTTGAGCCGGACCTAGCAACGGCCACTAGCAGCCATTAACTAGATCCGGCTCAAACAGTGTTATTGGGCTGTGTGGAGTAAACCCAGTGCACATGGCACATGAGCCCGCCTACCACCTACAATATTGCCTGACCCGTTAGGGCTATAGCGTAGAGTTGGCATGACCTGCATGCACTAAGTGTAAGCTGATGACAGCTCAACAAAGGGGGCACACATTACTGTGCCTCAGCAGGCTGCTGCTGCTGCTCCTGGGCCTGGGGGGGCTTATCTCGCAGCCGCTTGTAGCCCAGGCCAGGGTACTCCTTGCCCTTGGCTGGCAGGGCTCCCTGGTCTGGCCAGTAGCACAGCTCCAGCAATTCGGGTTTCCCGTGAAAACTGTGTGTGACGACCATGGCAAGAGTCGTCCTGGCCTGCTCCAGCGCCCCTCAGGGCTATAGCGTAGAGTTGGCATGACCTGCATGCACTAAGTGTAAGCTGATGACAGCTCAACAAAGGGGGCGGAAGTGCGATGCAGTAAGCAGGTGGCAATGTTGCCCATGCCATGCCTTTGGCCACCAGGTGTCCTGGATCTTTTGAATGCTCTAGCGGACATGCCAGCCGCTGCCGCTACATGCCTGGTGACTGGGAACCTGGAGCCCATTGGATGGGCAAAGATGCAGGCGCTGGGGATCCTTGAACTCTTCACAAAACCAAGGTTTGTGAAGTGTGGCACTGCTGACCCATACAAACTTCCCATGCCAGCATCACATTCTCCTGATGCTCCATAGGGACCATTGATTTGGATGGGCGCATGCTTGACCTGTGGCTGCTGACCTGAAAGCTTGGGAGCTTAGTATGCTTGTGTGAACCATTGCACCTTCTTGCCCCACTGTGTGCCTGTGCTTGTGCCTGTATTAGGCCTGTGCCTGTGCCTGTAATCATAGCACAGTGGTTGCCGCATGACATGGTATGTCTCTGCCTGCTTGCCTAGGTTTGGTGGGTTTGGCTCAGACCTTTGCTCCGGCAACACTGAGGAGTCATGGCGGGACCGCAGAGACCTCGTCAGCCTGGCAGCAGTCAAGGGCAGCCAGCTGCTGCCAGGTGAGTGGTTTGCCGCTGTATGCCTCAGCGGCAGACCGTGGAGGTTATCAAGATCCCATGCCCGACTGCTGCCTCACTTGCTCTGCTGCTGCAGGAGCTGAGGAGGGGTTTGCAGCACGCTACCACATTGGTGAGGGGTGCAGCCCCCTTGTCCCTCACTAGGGCCTCCATTTGAGCCGGATCAGAAGTACCTACTAGCATACACTATCAGCCACTAGTAGCCACTAACTAGATCCGGCTAGATGGTGTTATTGGGCTGTGTGGAGTAAACCCAGTGCACATGGCACATGAGCTCGCCTACCACCTACATTATTGCCTGACCCGTTAGGGCTATAGCGTAGAGTTGGCATGACCTGCATGCACTAAGTGTAAGCTGATGACAGCTCAACAAAGGGGGCACACATTACTGTGCCTCAGCAGGCTGCTGCTGCTGCTCCTGGGCCTTGGGGGGCTTGTCTCGCAGCCGCTTGTAGCCCAGGCCAGGGTACTCCTTGCCCTTGGCTGGCAGAGCTCCCTGGTCTGGCCAGTAGCACAGCTCCAGTGGGCGCCACTTGCTCTCCCCAATGCGCTGCATGTTCAGCGCTGCATTGCAGTCCCTGTCCAGCCACCTGCCTGGCTGCGGTGCTGGCTTGGCTTTGGCAGCCTTGCCCTTGCCCTTGCCCTTGGTGGGCTCAGCTGCCGGCTTGCTGCGCTTGGCTGGAGGGGGAGTGCTGGGCCCTGGCTCTGAGGCTGCTGCCTGTGTGGCTGCCTGGCTGCTGCGTGGGGCCTGTGGGGGCCTGCGGGGGGCAACTACGGGGCACCACACCAGGCCCCGCACTGGCTGGCCACGCTCCTGGCTCCAGGCTGGGCGCACCAGGCGTGGTTCCACCTGCCCTGCTGGTGGCCTCTAGCCTGCAGGCCTGGTGGCACTGAGTGTGTTCAGCTCCACCTCACAGGGCTGCTTGCCATTCACCGCTGAGCTGACCCGGCTGGTGCGGTGCTCATCCACAAGCACCACCCTGCCCCCATCCTGGTCTTTGCCCCTGGGCCTGCACACCACCTTGCGGCAGGCACGCAACACCGCATCAGCACCCCACCCTCCCCCAGTGCCAATGGTAGCAGCACCAAAGAACACCACCAGCTGCTTGGCCTGTCCATGGCGCTTCATGGACAACTCCGCCATCTGCTCCTCCAACTGCAGCCATGCACACAAGGCACACACATGGTGGCTGACATGGTGGTACCAGGATATGCATGGCACAGTCAAGTACTCCTTCATATCATACCCACCCACCCACCCTCACCTTGTTGAAGAACTGCTCCAGCGCCCGGTCCTGGGCTCCGTACAGCCTCAGCCGCTGCCGTGCCCACTTGGGGTCCAGGTACACCTCCCACACCGCATCCCAGGTGGCCAGGGTGACGGTGATGTGCTTCAGGTTGGCCTCCAGGGAGGTGCCGGCTGAGCTTGCTGCTGCCAGGTGCTGGAGGTGGGGCTTGATCGGAGCCAGCCACCGCTCTGTGTCACGGCGGGCATTGTTCAGGCCGCTGGCATGCTTCACCTCGCCCTTGGTCAGCTTCCACCGGCGCAGCTGGTCTGCCATGAGCTGGCCTGTTGCTGGATCCCACACCCCAGAGGCTGCGCTGACTGCCTGGGTGACGCCGGGGTCGATGCCCACCCCAATCTGTGTTTCTGGGTCAAACACAAACTCACGCATCTCAGCTATGCCCCTGCCTATGTGGGGGAGCCCCACCGCATGAGCCGCTGCTGCTGCTGCACTTGGGCGGCTGCTGGTGCTGCTGCTGCTGGCAGCTGGAGGTGGGGCTGGAGGAGGGGGAAGGGGGCGCGTGTAGTGCACGCACACGCTGACACCATCTGTGTCCACCAACCTCTCGAAAGCAAACTCCTTGTTGCGAAGCTTGTTGGTGTTGAACCACCTGGCCCAGTGATGGCTCAGTGCTGGCTGGGAGGTGAATGCTTCCCGGGGTTCCTTGGTCAGGCCCAGCTGCTTGCACACCCCATGCAGCACCCTGCTGTCCACCTTGATGAAGTGCACCCCCACCCTGGCCATGGGGGTGAGGGTGAAGGGGGGTGGGCAGGTCAGGGTCCGGGGACCAACCCCACGCCTCTTGCCGCGCTTTGGCTGCCCTGGCACAGGGGGGGGGTGGGGCTGCTGCCACCGCTCTAGCCACCGGCACACATGCACTGCATGGCGCATGCGGCAGGGCAGGGGCAGGGTGTCCTGCAGGGAGCCTTCCTTCTTCATGCCCAGTAGGCGGCGGTGCGTGTTGGCCTCCTCTATCAGATCCGCCACATGGCCCTTGTCCAGGGTGGCGGCCTTCAGCTCCGAGCTGTGGGCGTTGATGCCATACCCACACGCCATCCTGGTGAACAGCTGCGCCTCCTCCCCGCTCCAGCCTAGCTTGGCCCTGGCTGCCTTGGCGTACAGCTTGACAATGCGCTCTGCAGGTCAGGTCAGGTCAGGTCAGATCAGGTATAAGTTCAGGTCAGGTCAGGTCAGGTATAAGGTCAGATCAGGTATAAGGTCAGGTATAAGGTCAGGTCCAGGTCCAGGTCCAGGTCCAAGTCTAGTCACCATCATAACTTGCCTGGGTTGGAGTAGTGCTGCTGCATGGCCACCGCCAGCTGCATGGAGTGCGCTCCAATGGTGTTGTTGTCACCCGCCAGGTAGATGCTGCCTAGCTCCTGCAGCTTGGCCACCAGCGCTTGGTTGCTGGGGTCCTCAAAGGCTGGCATGAGCATGGGGTGGCGGTTGCGCACATGGCGACGCTGCAGCTGGTTGTAACAAGTCTTGAAGTTTGGGTTGGCGAAGAACTTGCAGAAGTCCTTGAGCTGCCTCAGCATGACAGGGTCCTCGCAATCAAGGGGCATGGGAGGGCCAGTGGGTGCTGCAGGTGCCATGGCTGCCAGGCGGGCGCTGCAGCGCCTTTGGGGGGGTTGCCTGACTGGCTCGGGTTCTGACTCTGACTCCGAGTCAGACTGTGGCTCTGGCTCTGAGCCACAGTCTGACTCGGAGTCAGAGTCATTGTCACACTCCATGCTGGCAGGCTGGGCAGGTGCAGGCTGGGCAGGGGCCCGTGGGGGTAGAGGGGGTAGGGGGGGAGCATCAGGGGGTTGGGGGGGCTGCACGGCTGGAGGCTGAGGGGCGCTGGCACATCCCGGGGTAGGGTAGCCCACCAAGCATGTCAGAAAAATGCGCAAGACAAACAATGAAGCGATGAAGCGGAGCTGGGAGTGAGTTTCAGCCCGCAGCCGGAGGTGCTCCCGCAGCTTGCGCCGCGTCTTCTTGCAGCCGCGCAGCACTGCGCCCTCAGGGACCTTGATAACCTGCAGCCAAGCGCAATTGACATTTTGACAGGCCATTTTGACAGGCCAAGACACAAGGCGGGGTCAGCACAAAGAGTGCGGGGACACATAAGGCGGGGCCGGCACCTGACGGCGACGAGTGGTCCAGCCATCCCTGCGATCCTGTCGTTGCTTGCCTTGGGCGGAACGAGACGCTGCGATGGAACCAACAGGAGCGACGGGTTATCTCACAGCGCGTAACTCACGCAGCTCACAGTCGGCTGGGGACACGCACCTTTCTGTTTCTTGTCGCTACCCTTCCGCTTCTTCTTAGCCATCACGCGATACGCAGTGCGACGGGCGGGGGCCTTTGCGAGCAATTTGGGTTTCCCGTGAAAACTGTGTGTGACGACCATGGCAAAGCCAGGTCAACCAGCGGATGGTGCGGCTCGAGTACGCCCTCGGCACGGAGTTTCAGCCTTTGGCCTGAGCACTGAGTTGCCTGGGGTCATCAGTGGGCATTGCTGAGGTTGCGAGCTCAGCTTCAGTGGGCAATGTCCTCTCACCCCTCATCCGACTGCCAGGCAGCCAGGCTGTGGGTTTCAGCTGGGTAAACTTGCCCTGGGTGAGGGGTGCAGCCTCCTACCGCAAACAGCACTGAAGCAGCAACCTCACCTCACAGCAAGCAGCAGCGGGCCAGGCGTGTGGCATGCAGAGCATTAGGCCAACGAGCCTGTCTGAGCGTGGAAACCAGGGCCCCGTTGCCTGCGTCACAATGTTGGACCTTGTTGGCGCCGGCATAATGGTACTATTGTGGCAACATGGCGCACTGGTGGCATGGCGCCACAGGAGACACACCCATGGATATACAAGCCGCCTTGGCAGCGGGAGCCAAGGCCGTTGGCGTCACCACCGGCATATACAGCCGGGAGGAGCTGCTGGCAGCTGCACCCCCAGGTGGGCCTGGCCGGCAGCTGTTGGCCTCACCTGTCTCCACCTCCCTCAACAACCCTGCAGGCCACGTGTGCCTGAGAAAATAACCCCCTTGCACTACACTGTGTAGGGGTGGTGTTTTGTCTGTATAGCCTGGAGCTCCCACACACATGGCACGGGCGCCCTTCACCTGCACCACCGCGGGATGGTGCTATAGCCTGTTGTTGGGAAGACTTATATGTACCGATGCAAGACGGCTTAGAAAAGGGCCTGGCACACACTGCTGTGCAACAGGCTGCGGCTGCTGAGTCGTGGGTGCACGGTCCTGGGTGCACGGTCCTGGGTGCAAGGGTGAGGTCGGCCATTTGTAGCCCTCAGTGGGCAGTGGGCATTGCTCAGGTTGCAAGCACAGCTTCAGTGGGCAATGTCCTCTCACCCCTGGATGGCCAGCCTTGAGTTGCAGCCTGGGGTCAGCCGACTGCCAGGCTGGCAGGCTGTGGGTTTCAGCTGGGTAAACTTGCCCTGGGTGGGCTGGGTGGGCAGTGGAGTGCTGGGTCCCAGCTGCCTGACTGCCTCAGGCCTGTGGGAGTTGGCATGGGGAACTCATGGGGTGTGGAACCAGGCAAGCCACTGGCCGCTCAGACCCTGGGCTGTAGGCTGGGAGCATTAGTTGCTCCTGCACCTATAGTTGCTCCTGCACCCATACGCAGTGCGACGGGCGGGGGCCTTTTCGAGCAATTTGGGTTTCCCGTGAAAACTGTGTGTGACGACCATGGCAAGCCAGGTCAACCAGCGGATGGTGCGGCATAACGGGATGCACAGCCTGGGGCATGTAGACCTCTCCTGGGGCATGGGAGGATGCAGTCCATAGGGTTGGTGGGCTGGCTGTGGTCCAGCTGCCTGTAGATGAAGATGAGATTTTGGCACATGGGGCAGCAGTGCAAATAGCAGCAAGGTATTGGCACAAGAAATGTGGGAAATAGTCTCTGACGGGTGTTGGCCTGTCACTCATGCTAGCTGTCAGTCATGTTGGCCAGTCACTGGGTTCTCGTGCTGGCCTGCAGGTACACCGCCAGGAGCTCTGCTGGTCTTAGATTCACTGGAAGACACGTCTGCAGTGCTCAAGGCTTTTGGCCTGGATAAGTAGAGCCCTTGTCAAGTATTGTGGAAGGGGGGTATGCAAGCTATGACGTGAACAGCTAGCATGCCTCAACCTGAGACTCTCAAGGCTGGGACTTCTTGCTTAATCGGACATAAGCGGAACTTGCACTGGCTGAGAGCAAGACAGTGAAATAGTAAGCAGGCTGTGTGTGGATGTGTGTAAACGTAACCAAGGCATATGCCTATGTAGAATCAGCTTATGTATATAGAGATATCTAGTCAGTCACAACACTGAAACGTACCATACGTGGCCCCACCATGAGCCTAGCGCTGTATAGCTATAGCTCTGCATCGACAAAAGCATCTTCGCGGTAGAACTGCATTGTTGGCCCAGTCGGGGTCAGCATCGCAATCAGGAGCTGCTTTGCTATTTATCACGGCAAGAACGAGTGCAGAACGCGGCCGGGCGGCTGTGTTAATGTTTTTGTTAATGTTTTCCTCTTGTTAACAAAGTTAATGTAATATTAACCTAACACGGTCGCGCCCTAGTGCTGACATGAGGATGTGTGCCCCTCACGTGAACCTTGGCAACTCCTGAACCCCACAGCCCTCATGCAACACCAAAATAAAGCATGAGTTGGAATCGAACCGGGCTGCGAGCTCATCATTGTAAAGGCTACCGACAGTGTGCCTAATGCGCACTTCAGCTCAGCCTTCTGGTGTGTGTGCCTGTGCCAGTGCCTGTGCCTGCGCCACACACATCCCCTTTGTGAGGGGTTCATTGGTTTTTTTTGTTTGGATTGTCTTGAGCTGTAGCTGGCTATTGCTGCAGCTTGCGCTGCCACTTGAGCAACAGGGGCTTGTCGGGTATCTCCACCCACTCCTGGCCTGGCTGGCCTGGCTTTGGCATGGCTGGGCGCTTAGTCCAGTAGCACAGCTCAGTGGGGCGTGGCCCTGGGCCGACTGCACAGCGGCGGATGTTCAGCGCGGCTGACACGTCCCGGTCGTAGAACCTGCACATGGGTGTGGAAGATGCATGGCGTCAATTCATGTGTCATGTCATGTGAAACATGCTCATGTCATGCACATGTGTAGGGTTGGGTCAATGCTTACCTGGTGATGTTGTTGATGCTTGTTAAGCACATCAGGCCCCGGACATGGGAACGCTTTGCCATGCTTTTCACTGGCCGCAGCCACCTGCATGGACACATGGGGCAATGCACATCTGTAAGATGTCTCATCTTGACCCTACCTAGTCATCTTGACTCCACCACCTCCCAACACTGCCAACAACCCCCTATCCTCAACCCCCTCACCTGAAAGACTCAGGCGGCGTGTCAAGGAGGGTCTCACTGGGGGTGTTGTCGGCTGAGCTGACCCGGCTGGTTCGGAACTCGTCCACCAGCACCACGCTCTGGCCTGAACTGCTTCACTGCCTCCTTCCGCATCTGGCTCACAGGGACACCCCTGCAGCCAATGGTGCCGCTGCCATTGAAGCCAGCTGCCCCATAGGCCAGGGCCAGGATGCGGTCCGGCCACAGCTTCTGTGCCTGCTTCTTGACCTGCAGCCACATATAGCAAGACACAGTGGCATACTTGTGTAAGGTCAGGTATAGCAGCAGCAACAGAGGCAGCAACAGCAGCAGCTGGCCAAGTGAGCTGACTTTGGTTGGCTGCTGCCTAGCTCGTGGGTTAGGGTTATTGGGCCTTACCTTGGCCCAGAACGAAGCCACCACGCGCTTCTTGCCACAATACAGCCGGAACTTGGCGTTGGCCCAGCGCTTCTTTGAGACCTCGGCCCACATGGCGTCGTACGTCTCCAGGACGGTGTCGGCGAACCGCCGGTACGAGGCCAGCGAGCTGGGCTTGCTGCTGACCCGCGACAGGGCTGTGAGCTGCGGCTTCACCTTGGCCAGCCACGTCTTGGTCGCCTGGGCTTGCCGTGTAATGCCGCTGTCGCGGTAGTACTGCCCGGCGGTTAGCGTCCAGTGCCGTACGGACACCACTGAGCCGTCGGCGCTGCGCTCCTCGTGCGCCACCGTGGCCATATTCGTCTTGCCCGGGTCCACGCCAAGCCACTCCGCGTGGAGGTGGGCCAGCGGGTTGACTGCGTCCATGCCCTTGCTCATCCGCGGCAGCTCGGCGGGTGGCGCTGCAGGCTTGGGCCGCAGGAACATTACGCTGATGGCGACTCCATCGGTGTGCACGACCTGATCGAATCTGTGCTTGGGGCTGGCGAGCTTCTGGCGGCGAGGGTCAGGCAGCAATGCATCCCACCGGCTGGCCACCTGCAGCCACCATAAACACCACCAAGGCACCTCATCTGAAGGCTGGCTGAAGGCTCACAAGGCAGGCACAAGGCAGTTGACAACACACAAGGCAGCTACCTGAGCACCATAGGCTGGTACCTGACTGCAAGGAGCACTCACCTTGCTGTTTGCAGGCCCTTCAATGTAGTGGCCCGGCCTCGCTGGGTCAGGTAGGGCACCGTTCCTGAACTTTGGCAAGGAGGTGACCCCCTGCTCCGTCAGCACCCCCAGCATGCCGGCGTCACTCATCAAGCCGTAGAGGACGTTGGTGTCGATGAAGATGTGCCGAGCCTGGCACTTGCTGGTGGGGGTGAGGGGGCGGGGGGGCGGGGGGGCCTCGTCGACAGGTTGGTGGGCTGAGACTGCTCCCAAGGCACCATATCAAGCTGCCAGGCTGCCATGGCTGCCTCCATCTCTCTGGTGGTGTGCACCGCATGGCGCAGCAGCCGGCCACGGTTTGCTGGGTCCTCCACCCAATCATGATCCACCTCCTCCCCCTCCTCAAGCCCCAGCAGGCCCCGCTGCAAAGCCACCTCAGCCTGCATGGCTGCAGTCACCACCACCCCACCCTCTCCCACCAGCCAGGTGACCTCCATGCCGCACACCATACGGCGCACGTAGGTGCACTGCCGCTTGGACCAGGCTGGCAGGTGCCCACCAACCAGCCCCCTCACCCCGAATCGGCGCTGGTGCTCGTTGGTGCCCAGCAGGACCTTGGCCCCGGCCAGGGACACTGACTTCTTGAGCCTGCCAGCGAAGAGCAGGGTGAGCATGTTGCTGAAAGCTGTCTGCAGCTGCTGGCCGACGTGGTCCACCATGTTCGTGTCAGACAGGTGGCGGGGGATAGCTTCGAGGCGGGCACACAGGTCGGGGTGCGCGGCCAGCACGGCAGCGACTGCTGCACTCGGCTGAGTGTTCTCGCCCTCTCCGGACAGGCCGCGGCACAGCTGCAGAAACAGATTCCTGCAGTTGAGGTTCGGGATGTCTGCTGCGGAGACTGGGATGTCTGTGTCTGTGTATGACAGTGGCTGGCCTTGCGCGTCAAGCTGGTCGGCTACGTGCAGGGTAAACAAGTCGCGCACGAGGAAGCCCAACAGCAGGCTGCCAATCACCCCTCGCTCGCTGATGGCCTTCACTCGTGGGCGCACAGCCTTGTCAAGGAAGGCGTCCAAAAGCGCTTGCGGGAGGTGGTCGGTGAGGTGGGCTAACTTGGCCTTTCTTCCGTGGAACGTATTGTCCCTGCTGCGGGCAGCGCGGGCCTCTCCTGAAGCCTTCCTTTTGCGCTGTGCCTCGGTCAAGTCGGGTTGGCCTGCCTCGTCGCGGTCAACTATGTCGAAGTCGGGGTCCTCCGGCACTGCTCTAGGCCCACCCACACCGGTTCGTCTCTTCTTCCTCGCCATAAACAATAGCAACGCGAGGCAGCTACATACACTAAGGATTTTCGTGCTTGTCACACACATGTCCACATGGTTGTTTCAAGTGAGCCCGGTACTCATGTACTGTACTCAGCCCCACCCATGCCCCATAACAATACTAATCCTGCGGGCTCAAGAGCGAAGTGTAGCTGATTGAGAACCTTGGCAATACTCGACTGAACAGTCAACAAGGCTAAGTCAGTCCTCAACGCATAAGATGCCATTAAAAGTCCGATGCATAAGAAGTGCGAGCTCCGCAAACCCTTTCTTCACTGATTTCCTGACTTGTGCATAGCGGAACCCGCGATGGCGGACGAGTTAGGCAGTGAAACGGTGAGAGCAGAAGCGCTATTCGACATGTCCTTTCAAAATACCTCAGCCCTTTCGACCGAGTGCGCCCCAGGGTATTAACGACGTAGGAGAGTATGACGTAGGGAACCCGGATAATGAGCTGAACGAGGTGGGATGGATGCTGCTGAGTGCCTGCAACTGTGCTGGATACCTAGGCAGATTTGTTACAATGTCAGCAGTCAGCAGTCCTTCACCCATTGATGCTCTTGTCCAATGTACCTTTACAGACTAAGGATGAAGGTGAAGCAGATGCCATGTTTCCTGAAGGTTCTGAAGGCGACGAATCGTCAGAGTATGATGAGCAGGACTCGGAGCAGGAACCAGAAGGAGGTGAACCCTGTGCTGGAAGCTCAACACCTGCAGCATCTGAGCAGCGTCCATGCAGACATGTAGCCCGCGGCTGCCTGTGCCACCTGGGTATGCAGAAGAGGGCTATGATCGAGCTGCCTTCAGCGATGAGATGGGCACAGCCACACAGCTGGAGGGGCTGTCAGCCCGTTCTCGCTCAGCCAGCTCCAGAGTCTCACACCCTGGCTCTGCAGTCATGGACCTGCGAGGATCACGACCCAACTCAGCGCTGGTGGCTCAGGAGATTGAGGGGTTCGAGGATGACTTCATGGTCAGTCCGAGTAACAGAAGGCAAAGGTGGTCAGGAAGACGTGTCAGCCAGGGCCCGCCCCCTTTGCCTGGTGTGCTGTGTGTGGTCCAGGGGCAAGGAGGTGGTGTGGTGTGGTGTGGCTAGACCTGCTGCAGCCATGGGTGGTGCCACTGCTGCAAGTTATGGCAGACCAGGCTTCCTTAGGACCTTCCCTCATTGCCTGGCCTGACTGATGAGGAGACACAGAGCACAGGGGGTTGTGGGAGTATGCAGGGAGATGACAGCAGCCTAGCAGCATCAGTGGGCAAGCGAATGCTGCTCCTGGCCGCTTGCATGGCGCATGGGGGTCACCCTGCATGGCTCTGGCGTGCCGCAGGAGCGTGTGGAGGAAGAGGAGGAGTATGAGGACGAAGCAGAGCAGGAGCAGGAGGAGGGCGAGTTAGGGCCCACTGTGGAAGAGTTGATTGAGCGGGCGCAGCAGGAGCACAACCGGCTGCAAGAAAACAACGACACACTGCAGAAAAAGGTGTGTTGACGAGGAAACCCATACCAAGCGCTTTGCAGAGGCTGCACCTCACACCCACTGCTCATCCTCAGCCACTGCTATGCCCACCTGCTTGTCCTATGTTCTGCATATCCTATTCACTGCTTATCTATGAGGCTACCTGCTAGGCACATCTGTACTGAAGCTGTAGCAGCCCCCTTGTCCCTCACTAGGGCCTCCATTTGAGCCGGATCAGAAGTACCTACTAGCATACACTATCAGCCACTAGTAGCCACTAACTAGATCCGACTCGAAGGTGTTATTGGGCTGTGTGGAGTAAACCCAGTGCACATGGCACATGAGCTCGCCTACCACCTACATTATTGCCTGACCCGTTAGGGCTATAGCGTAGAGTTGGCATGACAAAACATGCACTAAGTGTAAGCTGATGACAGCTCAACAAAGGGGGCACACATTACTGTGCCTCAGCAGGCTGCTGCTGCTGCTCCTGGGCCTTGGGGGGCTTGTCTCGCACCCGCTTGTAGCCCAGGCCAGGGTACTCCTTGCCCTTGGCTGGCAGCGCTCCCTGGTCTGGCCAGAAGCACAGCTCCAGTGGCCGCCACCTGCTCTCCCCAATGCGCTGCATGTTCAGCGCTGCATTGCAGTCCCTGTCCAGCCACCTGCCTGGCTGTGGGGCTGGCTTGGCTTTAGCAGCCTTGCCCTGGGCCTTGCCTTTGCCCTTGGTGGGCTCAGCTGCCCCTGGCTCAGCCTTGGTGCGCTTGCTGCGCTTGGCTGGCTGGGGAGTGCTGGGCCCTGGCTCTGAGGCTGCTGGCTGTGTGGCCTCCTGGCTGCTGCGTGGGGCCTGTGGGGGCCTGCGGGGGGCCACTACTGGGCACCACATCAGGCCCCGCACTGGCTGGCCACGCTCCTGGCTCCAGGCTGGGCGCACCAGGCGTGGTTCCACCTGCCCTGCTGGGGGCTTCCAGCCTGCAGGCCTGGTGGCACTGAGTGTGTTCAGCTCCACCTCACAGGGTTGCTTGCCGTTCACTGCTGAGCTGACCCGGCTGGTGCGGTGCTCATCCACAAGCACCACCCTGCCCCCATCCTGGTCTTTGCCCCTGGGCCTGCACACCACCTTGCGGCAGGCACGCAACACCGCATCAGCACCCCACCCTCCTGCTGTGCCAATGGTAGCAGCGCCAAAGAACACTACCAGCTGCTTGGCACACCCATGTCGCTTCATGGACAACTCCGCCATCTGCTCCTCCAACTGCAGCCATGCACACAAGGCACACACATGGTGGCTGACATGGTGGCACCAGGTTAGGCATGGCACAGTCAAGTACTCTTTCGGTTCGTGCCCAGCCCACCACCTCTCAATCCCTTACCCTCCCTCCCTCCCACCTACCCGCAAGCTCAGCCCAGTCATCTCCCAGCATCAGCCATGGGGAACATGGCCACATCCTCAGTGCCCCTCATACGCCACATGCCCACAGTTCAAGTGTAGCTGTAGCAGCCTAGAGCCTGTCAGCATGCTACGTTGCTGGCCTAGCCTCCTATGCCACTGCCGGCCTCTACAGCCCGGTGATGCTTCAGCTTGGCAACTAGTCAGGCAACTGCTTAAAGATCTTACGGTGTTTCCTGCCCAGGCCATCAGGGGATGGCAGTGTGGCCCATCAGCACAGCCACTGTGGTTGCTCCGTGCTTTCCCTGAAGCACTGCATGCCCAGCGCTGCGTGTGTGTCATACCCCAGTGGCGCACCCCAGCAGGAGTTGAGGGCGGGGGCTGCATTGCTGGCTGGCAGCCCTCCCCTGGTCTTTCCCCAGCCCACCTTGACAGGCTGAGCAGGGACAAAAGGGTGTTCATCAGGCTGGCAGGATGGCTGGGGGTCATGCAGACATGTCACGGTCTAAGAGGCTGAGCTTGGCAGTTTGAATTGTCCGCGCTCTGACTGTTAGCTGTCCCTTGCATGGCCTTGTCCCACCCTGCTTTCTTTACCAGCGCGATTGGCTAGGAGAGGGCCAGGAGGCACCTCATGCTCTCATGCCTCCTCTGATGCGTCCCATGCACCCCTCCTTCGCTTCCTTCATGAAATCTAGCCTCTCAAGCTTTCCGTCTCACCGCACAGCCAGCACCCCCTGCCTGAAGACTGGCCCGCTGCACACCCATAACAGCGAAAGGCAGACAGCCCGGCAGCCTGGCCTGCTGTGCATGCTATCCTGCTCCCCTTCACTCACTGCTCGTGGCCCTCACCCTGGCAGCAGCCTGGCTCCTCCCGCAACAGTGCAGGGCTCCTCGTGTCACCTCACCCCTGGCAGGTACGATTGGCATTGGACACCAAGAACAAGGGGCGCCCCTCCGTGGCGCGAGACATGTCGCGCCTAGACGGCGTGTCCATGCGCTATCGCTCCTCCCTGAAGCAGTGGGTCGACACGCTGGAAGAGCGCGACCGCATTGAGGCGCACTATCAGACCAACATCTTCGACATGAAGAACACGCTGGAGGAACGCATTAAGCGCGCGGACGACATCAACAAAGCCTACAAACACTTCCGAGTGGAAGTGGCCAAGAGCGCCGAGCACTCGAAGACGGGGCGGCCCATCAGTGACCGGCTGCTGACTCAGCTGGAGCAGGAAGGTGAGTTGTGACCCACAGCCACCTTCCCAGTCCACGGACTTTTTGCCTTGGTGCTGTGTTGTGAAGTGCATCTCAGCTGTGGGTCTAGGGCTGTAGTCTTGGGCTGTAGTCTAGGCTGTGGTCTAGGGCTGTAGTCTTGGGCTGTAGTCTAGGTCTGCTCAGCCCCCTTCACCTGGGCCTGGTCCCTCTCCCTTGTAAACCCCGCAGACCAAGAGAAGGAGGAGGAGGTGCAGCGCGTGCGGCTGAAAAACATCCACTTGTTGAACCAGTTGAAGCGCATCGAGCTGCTGCTGAAGCAAAAGGAGGAGCTGGCAGAAGGGCTGCACCTCATTGACTTCGAGCAGCTGAAGATTGAGAACCAGAGTTTGAACGAGAAGATTGAGGAGCGCAACGAGGAGCTGCTGAAGCTGCAGAAGAAGACCACCACTACGGTCCAGATCTTGACGCATGTGCGGGAAAAGCTGCAGGTACGGGTGCCCCCAATCATGCGCAACTGTGTTTGTTGTCTTTCAGGTGCCTTGATTACCGCAACTCTTGACTGACCTGCACCAACTAACCTACCAGTTATAACCCCCCTGCAACAGCTCTGCCTTCAAATACACACTATCCTGTCCAACCGTCATCGACCACAAGGCTCCTGCTGTGCATTGAGGGGAAGCAAGACTCACATGCTGCTGCTGGTGCTCCTGCTGCTTCAGTTTGTGGAGAAGGAAAACATCAGCCTGACAGCTGAGTTGGAGAGCTTGGACAGCCAGCTGAGTGAGAAGCGTGACAAGCTGGGCAAACTGAAGGTGACGCGAGACACGCTGAGGCAGAAGGGGCGGCGCATCAAGGCCAACAGCGTGTTCATCACCAACCCCTCCCTGCTGGATGATATTGAGGTGGGGTGGGCAAGGAGGGGTCAGCAGGACGTGCAGGTGGCATGTGTCTGAACCCCAACTGTCTCATGCAGACTGTAAGCATGCAGACGTTGCATGCACGCGTGGGTGGTGTACATGCTCATGCGCATTGTCGACATGTGGCGCTGCATGACATGCAGGGCCAGAAGGATAAGAGGGACCAGGTCCTCGCTCAGATAGTGGAGCTGAAGAAGGAGCATGCTGCCTTGAGTGATGCCATTGCAAAGATCAACGCAAAGACCATGGCCCTGACGCAAGTTGTGAGTACAAGGCTGCAGCACACCTGCCCACTGCACGCCTGACCCACTGCACACCTGGGTTTGTCCAGGGCCCAGCCTGCATTGCTTGCGCCCCTGGAAGCTTTGCCGTGGCCATCATCGTGCTGCATGCGCTGACACGCTGGGTATACCCTCCCCAGGCAGCTGACACAGACAGCTGTGCCCTCGCCAGGTGTAGCTTTGTGAAGACGTCATGCTGGCATGACGCACTTATCCTGTGCCCTGCCTGACCTGATCTGCCCTGTCTGTCCTGGCATGTGTGCATGCGTGCAGCTGACTGGGTCGGGTGCACCCAATGCGATGCAAATCCTGCGGCAAATCCAGAGCCAGAAGCCCGTCACAGGAGGGATCATCCCCAAGGCCACCAGCTGATGCCTTGGCTGCCAGGTGCCTAGCCAGCGCTGCTCAGCTAGGCGGCGCTGCAACGCCATGCACTGGGCATTGCAAGCTGTGAAGCGAAAGAAAGCATGGCCAGCTAGCACGGGCAATGAGTGCATGAGGTTCAAGCCATGAAGAGTCGGCTTAGCTCCAGGTTGCCCCTTTGCTGTCAGAGGGATCCTATGCCATGTTGCAAGGTACCCCCTGGCTGGCGTGCAGCTGCCAGCCCGGTGGCAGCCGTAGAGCACTTGGCCCAGGGGCCAGCGGCAGCCGGCTGCCCCTCCCCTCAGGCAGTGCAGCCACAGGGCCCTGGCCTTGCAGGGGCCAGCTGGCGTGAGGGCAGCCAGGGTGCTGGCAGCCTCCCCTGGGCCTGTGGTGCTGGTGCTGTGAGGGAGGCAACTCACCAGGCACCCAGCCTCACCAGGTAGGGCCCAGGCGCTGGTGAGCAAGGCGCTGCCTGGCCCTGGCACCTCCTGACCATGCGGGCACGGCAAAGCATGGGGCGTGTGGCTTTGCGGTGGCCACATGCACTGGTTTGCCACATGTGTCGGGTGCTGGCTCTGATCGTAGCTTGTGTTGCGGCTTGTCTGGCATTGCCAGCAATCTTTGTATGCATGCCAGTCGTGCATGGTTCACTGGCATGGCCGCTGCATGCAGCAAGATGGTCAACTCCCAGGGTCATAAATGGGGTGAGGAATGAGAGGGTAAGAGCAAAGGAGTGACCCCTCCCATGCTGCCATCACACAGCCCCTCACCCCCTTATCATTTCTCAGGTGCAAGCAGCCATGGCCAGGCAGAGGAGGTAAACCCAGAGTTGGGACACACCATGCCACCCTACCTACACCTACACATGCAAAACACACAACATGCCTGTCTCGGCTGGTCACTGCTCAGGCAGGACCTCCACGTCTAGCCGTGTGCAAAGGCGTGTCACGAAACGAAGGTGCTTCAGCGAGCATAGTGGTGGCACAGGGCTGCGGGGTCGACCACGGTGCATGTCCGCATAGCCACAGGCTTCGACAAGGTTGTGGCACCCTGCCCACTTGGGCAGTGCATGTGCCCATGGCTCGACTTTGGCCGTCATTCGCAGGGTAGCAGCAGTCCTCTTACCTGAGCGCTGCATCCTCTTCTTCGTGACAGCCACTGTAAAGCAAGCATCCAGTAGTGGCCACCGTTGCCACAGCTGTGCGCTCCACGCCAGCCATACTGTCGTGGTGTGTGCCGGTCCCTCTACCAGCTCAAGCCGTTACCGTATGATCTTGCTTGCAAACAACGTTCATGATATACGGCTTTTGTTAGTGAGTCGCCTCCTGCAGCTGCGCAACAGGCCATGGTGCGGCAAGTCACCCCATGCAAGCCATGACTGACTGACGGTGACAACAGTGAAGCAGGGTACGCCGCGGAATAACAGTCCAGGCTAGGTTAGGCTTGGCTTTGCTGACGGAAACAACTGTAGAGAAGGGTGACTGGCAGCAAGCAGCAAGGTGCGTGGGCTGTGGTGTTGCATGCTGGCCTTGGCACGGGCTGAGGGCTGCTGCTGCTGACATTAGTCCAGGCTAGGGTTAGGCTTGGCTGGGTTCACTCTTAGGTCACACCATCATCGCCACCCATTCCTACCCTGGCCTGCCCGGCTGTATGGCGGGGCGGACTGCACGTCTACACTGCTCAGTGGGGCGACTGCACACCGGAACGACCATGACTGCTTCACTAAAAGGTTTTTAATCCTTTAATCCCGGTCATTGAAGCTGCACTAGAATTTGACGTTCGTGCCTGCCCTGTTGAGAGGATGTCCGATGAGTGCGATGCATCTGCAATGCGTGGCTGCTGTTAAAGGAAGATGGCACGGCCTTAGTGTGCTCAGTTATGTACCAACAGCAACACTCGACACAGTTTCCCACGGTGTGTGGCATGCACAAAGCCCAACCTCAAATGCATGCTGCCTGGCATGCACACACTGCCCTGCCGCAGTTCAGCTAGTCGCAGGTCCCTCCAGTCAGGTCAGACAAGCTCTCTTGTAAATAGGGTACATGGCTGTTCGCCACATCCAGACCACCGCTATTGCACCGCTAGCTTCAGCGTGCTTAGAAAGTAAGCGGCGTCAAAGCGCGGCCTGCAGGCTCAACAAGGATGCAGGTCCCTACAGCAGCAGACCCCATGTATGCCAATGGACCCCCCTTGTGCCTGATCCGCCAGACGCATCTATCACTTGACTCTTATTGACCCCTGGAGCCATGGCTGCATGTCGCCGACATGGGCATAGTGCACTGCATGCGACCTCATTCCACAACGTGCCACAACCCGCAGCGGCGTCCCACACCATGCACAATGCTTGAGTCTGAACCCTGAGCGCTGCACCCACGCAGCTGCACATGATGCAGAGCCCAGCGGCATGTTGCTAAGTGAGAGTGCTGCAGCGTCGTCTGCCGCAGCCATGACTGGCTGCTGGCCGTCCCTGTGGCTCCAGCCGCCACAACAGAGCCCCTGATGTTGGGGTGGCCCTTGCATGACACGGGCAGCCCCTCCCCCATGGCTCAAACCCTGCCGCTCAGCAACCTGCATGGGTGCATGTAGGGTCACGCTGGGGAAGGCTGGCTGGGGAGGGTAGGTGCCCCACCCCACCTTACATCTCGTCCCATCGCCCCAAACTCAGCCCTATACTCAGGGGTGAGCCCCCCATGCAGGCCTGCATGTCCATCAGGCAAGTTTTGTTTGTCTGCATGTCCATCTCCATGCCATGCAAATTCCTCATGCTATCATGCAAGCCAGTGCCCGGCCCCTCTGACAGCATAGCCTGCTCCTCGAGGTAGCCACTGGCACTGGTGGCCCCAGGCTGCTGCTGGCCCTCACTCCATGGCCCCCCACCCTGCTGCTCCCACCCCCCCTGCCCCACCCACACTGGCAAGCTACCCCTAGGGCTGCCCTCCATGGTGCCGCGCCCCATGTGGCTTGCCCCATGCGCCTCCTGCCCCAGCGCCACTGCTGACACCGCCGCCGCCACCGCCGCCGCCGTGGTACCGGGAGGCTGCACCATCAAATCCTCTGCGCCCCCCATTTCTTCATCCACCCCCCCATGCTCCATGCATGGCGCCTTCACACCCCTCCCCCCACCCCCCACCCCCCTCACCCCCAGCTGCTGCACCTTGGCCAGCTCATCCACCGCAGGCTGCCAGTGCGGGGCGTGAGCCTGCAGGGTGGACACCAGGGCCTGCTTGGCCTGGCTGCTCATCTGCTGCTGCGGGCCTGGCGGCAGGTCGGGTGGCTGCTCCCCCAGCTGCACCCGGATGCAGGCCGCAGTGCACTCAGCCGTGGCAGCCAGGTTGTAGCCGCCCTCCAGCAGCAGCACCAGCGGCCCAATGCCCAGCAGCATCTGCAGCAGCAACACACCGGCCCACCAGCCACTGGCACAGCTGCACACTGACGCCACACACAGTTGCGCAGGGGCAGGGGCAGGGGCAGGGGCAGGGGCAGGGGCAGGGGCAGGGGCAGGGGCAGGGGCAGGGGCAGGGGCAGGGGCAGGGGCAGGGGCAGGGGCAGGGGCAGGGGCAGGGGCAGCAGACCTGTGTCATGTGTGCATACAGGGCTGGGCTGACGTGGCACTCGCCCAGGGGGTCCCCCTCAGCGGCATCAAAGCCAGCCGAGACCAGCACCAGGCCGGGCGCAAAGTCCTGGGCTATGGGCAGCAGCACATGCCTGCACGCAGGCAGACCGGAGGCAGCCAGGGGAGGAGGTTCCAGCCACTGGCACGCTGGCTCTGCAGCCACCATTCAGGGCAGCAGGGCAGGCAGCAGTGCAGGGGCTCCGACCCCTACCCTCTGCTGCTCTGCACGCTGGTCTGCTCTCTGCTGCTTTGCATTCTAGTAGACATACGCGGAGGCCAGCCTCATGAACTCCCCCTCCCCCTCCCCCTCCCCCTCCCGCACCTGAAGGCTGCCAGGTAGTCGCCATCCTGGGCCCCAGGTCCGTTCCAGGGGATGTTGACAGTGTAGCCGCAGGCGCCACCGTGGCCCACCTCTGCTGCTGCTCCTGTGCCTGTGTCGCGCCACCAGGCATCACACCCTCATGAGGCTCATACAGATCACACCTCTGGCAGTCACTCCGGTCACTCTTATCTTCGCACACGTCACATGCCAGGTCAGAATCGGGGGTGGAGGGGGTGGGGGAGGGGCAAATGCCGGAAGAGGGCAAGGGGGTAGGGCTGGGATGGGGTAGGGGGGGAGGGAGGGGGCAGGGGCGGGGCCGGGGGCGGGGGCGGGAAGCAGGTGACCTGGGAAGAAGAGGCCGTTGTCCCAGCGGTGTATGCTGATGTACAGGACGGAGGCGTCACCGTAGAACATGGCCTGTGGGTCAGTGTGCCGCAGTGCAGGAGGAGGGGCAGGCGTGAGCCTCAGTCTGCGCAGCTGGGCAGCAGCAGCCTGCACTTCCCAGGTGGACCCGCTGTCCAGGAACACCAGCCCTGCCTGACATGGTCACTACCATTCCCATTCCCACTCCCATTCCCATTCCCATTCTTATCACCACCAGCAACATCACCACCAGCAACATCACCAGTAGATGGCAGTCTCCCCTTCACAGCAGATGTGCAGATGTGCAGTGTGCAGATGTGGTGCTGCGCACAGCCGCTGTGTAGCTGTGCTGCCGCTCACAGGGCAGCCAGGGGCTCAGTGAGGGGGGTTTACAGTGAGGCTGGACCCACTTCGTCTGCAGCCAGTGTCGCACCCTGCCGCATGCTCCCCCCCCTCCACAGCTGCCCACCTCTGCCGCTCACAGCCGCTGCAAGCCCCTCAGGCTATGACGGGGGTATGGGCAGGGCGCCATGGCTGGAGCGGGTCAGTGGGCGCACCTACCTGCGTGCCGTTGCCGTGGTGGATGTCCCAGTCCACGATGAGCACCCGCTGCACCCCAGCCTCCTGGGTAGGACCACACAGTCTCACACGCAGGCGCTGAGTCAGCATCACTCACCCTCGTCACACCACACAGTCTCACACCATGCACCCTCACTCAATCAATGTCACACAGGAGAGGCACATCAGTATTGAATGTCGGTGTTGCAGCAACGCCGACAAGGTGAATGCCATGTGCTGCTGCTGCTGCTGCTGCTGATGATGATGATGATGATGACATGAAAGGAAACATGCATGATCAACAGTGGAGCATGCACCAGCAAGGGCAGGCAGGAGTGGGCAGGCAAGCCAGGGTGGCTTAGTAGGTCAGGGCAGGCAGGGTTAGTGGCAGAGCTGTGGTCAGGGTCAGGGCGGGGGCCAAGGCCAGGCTTGGGGTCAGGCAGGTCAGGGCTGTCACACCCAGCAGACGGCGCCTCACCCTTTGAGCTGCCCTGGCCGCCACAGCGGCATTGTTGAACAGGCAGAAGCCCAAGGCCAGGCCTGACTCTGCATGGTGGCCTGCAGCAAGCAGCAACCCAGGCCCATGAGGAACATGAGTGGCAGTGTGATGTGCAGTGTGAGGTGCAATGTAATGAGCAGTGTGAGGTGCAGTGTGAGGTACACGTGTGATGAGCAGTGTGAGGTGCAGTGTTGGGTGGGGTGAGTGGCGTAGGGTTGGCTGACCCGGCGGCCTGATGATGGCAGCGCCGCTGCGAGCCTGCCCCCGGGCCACCGCCAGGGCCACCTCCACTGCACTGCCGGCAGCCAGGCGGGCGCAGTGGTAGGTGGCTGGGTGCAGCGGGCAGTCGTGGATGAACCTGCACGGGGAGGGGCACAGCACAAGCAGGGCAACAACCCTAACCCAAACCCTAACCCTCTGAGATCACAGACTGAGGTAACAGTGAGGTGGTGTGAGGGGCAGGGGCTGAGGCACTAGGTGAGGGTGGGGGAGGAGCGCTGCTTGGCCTTGACTGGAACCTGACTCGCCAGCCCCGCTCAGCCCACCTGGAGGCCACCGGGTCAGCCAGCCATGTGGCTGCGGGCCAGCCTGCAGCTGCTTTCACCTCCCCCTCCCCGCCTCCTCCCCCCTCCACCTGCACCGCCGCCCCGCTGCTGCCCCCCCCCCCAGTCTCGCACTGCTGGGCACAGCAGCCCCCCCCCCCGCCCCTGGCCCCTGGCCCCCTCCAGGAGCCCTGCTGCTGACCTGCTCCCACCCAGGGTCCCCCCTGCAGGGGGTGCTCTGAGGGCCCCCCTCTCCCCCCACCCAGCCAGCACCCCCCACCCCCCCAGCTGCTGCCCCAGGGGGTCTGGCCAGCACCCTGGCCTCCACCAGGGGGGGGCGCCAGGCACCCGGCCGCCCTGCTGGCCAGCTGTGCGCACACTGCCTGCACCTCCTGCACCAGCTCAGGCTCGTGCACTGCCTCCAGCTGGGCAAGGCTGGCCTCACGCCCCGTGATCTAAACCACATGCAAGCAGGGGCAGGGCAGGGGCAGGGCTCTCAAGCAGGGGCAGGGCTCTAGGCGGGCGGCCAACTAGACAATATGGAACAGATAAAATATATGTCCACTGATGCACTCCGGGACAGTAGTACTCTCTTTCTTCCTTTCTTTGTTCCTGTCTTTCTTTCTCTTATTGTGGGAAGTGAGTGTGACCTGTGTGACCTGTGTGAAGTGTGACCTGTGTGACCTGTGTGAAGATAAGTGTTTAACCAAGGTGTGGCTGCGAGAGGTGTGCCCGAGGAAAGCAATGGTTCCAATGTCCCCTCCCCTCCTCCCCTCCTCCCCTCCTCCCCTCCTCCCCCCCTCCTTCGCCCACCAGCTTGCAGCGCTGCAGCAGCCCACACTCCCGCAGCTTGTCCATGATGGCGGTGAGGCGAGCCGGCCTCTCAGGGTGCTGCCGGGCAAACGGCGCCGCCAGCTCACGGTGCAGCAGCATGCGCTCGTCATACGCCAGCAGCACAGGCCTGGACTCCAGCCCAGCCGCCTGGCAGCCCCCCGCCCCCCCCCCAGCTGCAGGCCTAGGCAGGCAGGGGGCCTGGCCCTGGCCATGCTGCAGAGCACAGCCCCGCACCTGGCCAGGGTCAAAAGCTGGGCCTACACTGTCAGAGGGGGGCAAGCCAGGGCCCCCCCACCCCCCCCCCTCCCCCTGCCAAGGGGGTCCCCTGGGGGGGGCTTGGGGGGGCCCCAGGCAGCTGCAGCCCGGCAGCAGCTGGGTAAGCCCCCCCACCTCGGTCTGAGGCAGGGGGGGTGGGTGGTTGCAGCAGTATGTCAGGCGCCTGCCCTGTCGCCCCTCCCCCGCTGCTGCTGCTGCCACCCCCCCAGCCTGGGGCCCCCCCACCCCCTACCCCCGCCCCCCCCTCCTTCTGCCTGTTGTCAGCGAAGGGTGTGGGCCTGGTGGGGCCAGGGGCGCAGCCGCAGTAGGAGCAGGCGGCAGGGGCCGCGCCTGACATCCCCCGCTCCAGGGGCATGGTGCAGTTGATGCAGTAGTGCGGCAGCAGCAGGAGGGCTGAGGAGGTGCAGGCCCCCAGCCGCCCCACACTGCCCCCTCCCTGCCTGCCGCTGCCAAGACCTGGTCCGGGGGGGAGGGAGGGGGGGAGGGAGGGAGGGCGCACCAAGCCACTGGAAGCACGCCTCAGGAAGGGCCCTCCCTGCCCTGCCTCCCCCCTAGCCCCCCCCCCCTGTGGGGGGCTCCCCCCGACGTCAGGCAGCCCCCAGGGTGGAGACCCCCCCACACACAACCACCCCCCCTCCCCCCCTCCCCCTGCTCCCCCAGCAGACTGCCTCAGCCCCCCCAGCACCCCAGGAGCCGCACCTGCCTGGCCCTGACCCTCCCCACACGCCTGCCCAGCCCCAGGCAGGCCCCCCTGCCCCCCTGTGCTCTGCCTCCACCCCCCCTCTGCCATCCCCTCCTGCTGCTGCTGCTGCTGCTGCTGCTGCTGGCGGGGTTGCGCTGCCGCCCGGTCCCACTGGTGCCAGGGTGCGGGCGGGGGGCTGCGGGCCCGCCCCTGCGGTGAGAGTGGGGGGGCTGCTGCCAGGCAGGCGGCGCCGCCAGGCTGCAGGGAGGAGGGGTGCAGGGGGGAGGGGTGCAGGGGGGAGGGGAGCAGGGGGGAGGGGAGCAGGGGGGAGGGGTGCAGGGGGGAGGGGAGCAGGGGGGAGGGGTGCAGGGGGGAGGGGAGCAGGGGGGAGGGGTGCAGGGGGGAGGGGAGCAGGGGGGAGGGGTGCAGGGGGGAGGGGAGCAGGGGGGAGGGGTGCAGGGGGGAGGGGTGCAGGGGGGAGGGGAGCAGGGGGGAGGGGTGCAGGGGGGAGGGGAGCAGGGGGGAGGGGTGCAGGGGGGAGGGGTGCAGGGGGGAGGGGAGCAGGGGGGAGGGGTGCAGGGGGGAGGGGAGCAGGGGGGAGGGGTGCAGGGAGGAGGGGTGCAGGGGGGAGGGGTGCAGGGGGGAGGGGAGCAGGGGGGAGGGGAGCAGGGGGGAGGGGAGCAGGGGGGAGGGGTGCAGGGGGGAGGGGTGCAGGGGGGAGGGGTGCAGGGGGGAGGGGAGCAGGGGGGAGGGGTGCAGGGGGGAGGGGTGCAGGGGGGAGGGGTGCAGGGGGGAGGGGTGCAGGGGGGAGGGGAGCAGGGGGGAGGGGTGCAGGGGGGAGGGGAGCAGGGGGGAGGGGTGCAGGGAGGAGGGGTGCAGGGGGGAGGGGTGCAGGGGGGAGGGGAGCAGGGGGGAGGGGAGCAGGGGGGAGGGGAGCAGGGGGGAGGGGTGCAGGGGGGAGGGGTGCAGGGGGGAGGGGTGCAGGGGGGAGGGGAGCAGGGGGGAGGGGTGCAGGGGGGAGGGGAGCAGGGGGGAGGGGTGCAGGGGGGAGGGGAGCAGGGGGGAGGGGAGCAGGGGGGAGGGGTGCAGGGGGGAGGGGTGCAGGGGGGAGGGGTGCAGGGGGGAGGGGTGCAGGGGGGAGGGGAGCAGGGGGGAGGGGTGCAGGGGGGAGGGGAGCAGGGGGGAGGGGTGCAGCGCCTGGGACTGCGCCCGCTCCATATCCCTCCAGGCCTGCAGGGAGGCCAGGCAGCACCCCTCCCCCAGCTGACCCCCCAGGAGGCCCCCCCCTGGTGCAGGGGAGGGGGGGGCCACCAGCAGGGAAGCTGCATGGTAGCTGGGGCAGGCACTGCCGAGGCCAGGCGGGTTCCCCCCCAGCCAGCCCCCTCCCCCTGAGGGGTTGGGGGCAGGGGAGGGGGGGGGCCAGGCGGGGCCACCGCTGCTGGACATGCGCTGCAGGAGGTTAGTGCGCACCCAGGGGCAGGGGGGCAGGGGGGGGGAGGCGGCCCTGGGGGGTCCACCCAGGGGGCTGCGGTCCCCCCCCCCGCTGCTGCTGCTGCCCCGCAGGGCGGGGGGGAAGCTGAGCAAGTGCAGCAGGGAGTGGCGGGGGGAGAGGTCCGTGGAGGGGCTGGGCGCCAGAAGGCTGGGCAAGCGGCCGCTGCCGGTGGGCATAGAGAAGAGGTAGGGCTGGGGGGGAGGGGGGGAGGGGGGGTCCAGCCACGTGGCAGCAGCCGGGGGGGATGGGTGGGGGCGGGAGTGCGCTGCAGGGGAGTGGGTGGCGGGGGGGTCTGAGGCCCTGCCCTGGGCCCCCTCCCCTGCTGGCCCCTGGCCCTGGCCATAGGCATGCAGCGGGGGGGCGCGGTAGGAGTGCTGCAGCAGCAGGTGGGTCATGACCTGGCAGGGGCTGAGGGGGTCTTCTGAGACGCGTGGCAGCAGGGGGGTGCGGGCCGGGCCTGACCCCTGGGACAGTGTGGGGGAGCCGCAGGGGTCAGGGGTGGGCACCAGGGCGGGTCCCCCCTGCAGCCTGCTGCCGGCGTCTGCCTGCCTGGTCAACAGCCAGGGTGGGGGGGCAGGGGCAGGCAGGTGGGGGGGGGCGGGCTGGGGGGCGCTGTTGGCCCCTGCCATGGAGCTGGACGCGGCCAGGCTGGAGCGCTGCTGGGCCAGGCTGCCATGCAGGCACCATGCTGGGAGCATGCTGAGGCCATGTGGGGCTGTGGCCTGTGGGCCCTGCTGGGTACCGGCAGCAGGGTGGTGGGGAGGGGGAGGGGGAGGGGGAGGGGGAGAGAGGGCAGCAGGTGCTAGGGGGCTGGGAGCGCACGTGGTGTGTGGCCAGGGCGGGTGGGATGCGTATGGGTGCAGGCAGGGGCTGGTGCTGGCTGACTTTGGCTGGGCGGGTGGGGAGACGCTGGGGGGAGCCGGTCCTGAGGGCTGCAGGGGTAGCTGGCAAGCGAAGGGGCTGGCAGGCCGGCTGCTGCCAGTGTCTGGAGTGTGAAGGGAGTGAGTGAGGGAAGCGGGTGGGACAGGGGGGTTCACACTCAGCATCTCGGTACTGGCCAGGGGCCGCAGCCAGGCGTCTTCATCGCCAGACTCTGTCCCCAACCGCAGGCTCTGGGAGGCAAAACCACACACTGGCCTGTGCTCCAGCAGTAGTGCGTCCAGCAGGGAGTGTTGGGGGGAGGTCAGCTGGTCAACATGGGGGATTGGGATCGGCTGGCTCTGCCCAGCAGCGGTGCCCTCCAGCCCTGATTGCAGCATGCAATTGTCTGCGTAACCGAGCTACGACGCAAACACCCCCATTGCCTCGCGGAAATGGTGTAGCATAAGGGCTGTGGGGTTCAGGAGTTGCCTCGCGGAAAACAGTGGAGGTCGCTGGCTCGCTGCAGGCCACCTACACCTGAGTTTGTCAGTTGGGGCCTAGTTGGTTCAACAGCTCAACGGCTCTTGGGCAGGCGCCAAGAGAGCAGTAGTTGGAGGTTATTTAAGACATGCAGGATGATGTACAATAAACGGGATGGTTGAGAAAGTATTTGGTGTAGTTTGGTGTAGCATGAGGGCTGTGGGGTTCAGGAGTTGAGAAAGATAAGGTACGTTTCAGTGTTACGGTTAACTGGGTATCTCTACACTGACAAGCTGGTTCTACCTGGGCATAGGCCTTGGTTACTTTTACTGTTGAAAGGAGGGGAACGGAAACATGCTTCATCATGCCCATGATGTACTGGCTTTCTCACCCTGCACTACACGGCTTCGTCCTTTCCTTACGTTTGTCTCAATTAGCTTCACTTCGCTCTTGAGCCCGCAGGATTAGTATCGTTATGGGGCTGATGCCCGGACGGACTAGAGAACAACGAGGTTGAGTTAGGTTGAGGTGGGATGTCGATGCGCGTGTCTGCGTCGGACGGCGTTAAAGTAGGTTGGCGTCCGTTCGGCACCTGCAGCCGCCTGCGGGCGACGTGCAACTGAAAGTGGCCTACCCCCTCCTCGTTCCTCCCCTCCCCCAGGTCTACAACATCTGCAGTGGCAAGGCTGTACCCCAGTGGCTTTCAGAGAGCAAGAAGAAGTCATTAAAGAAGAATGAGGAATACAGGCGACGCCTTGAGCTGCTGCAGGACCTCAAGTTCCCCGCTGCCTGTCAGCGCATCAAGGTCACTCCTGACCAGCAGTACATCTTTGCCACGGGCTACCACCCGCCCCAGGTGACCCGCAGCTGCCGTGCCCAGCCCAGCCCAGCCCAGCCCTGCCCAGCCCTGCCCAGCGTGCCCAGCTCAGCGACTGGGGCTGAGGGTACAACCCAGCTCGCTCCCACACAGGCACCAGCACAGCATGATGATGATCATGGTGTTGTCCACTGTCACACACACCAGCCTGGTACGGCTGCTTGGCCTCACCTGTGAGCAAGTTGGGCGTGGGGACTGGCGACACGCTCCATGGCAGCACGCACAGAGTTTGGTTCACAGGGACCAGAGGTGCACAGGTGCCTGCAGCACAGCGGTCTCCCAGCAGGACGGTGTGGGTTGGGCTGCGTGCCTCCAGATGCAGCGGTGCAAGTCATGTAGGATCGTGTAGGATCACGGTGACTTTGGTGCAGCCCAGGCAGCAGCCCCAACCCAGCGCCGCCAGCTTGCCCCGGCCTGCAGGCTAAGGTGTACGACCTGGCCAACCTGGCCCTGAAGTTTGACCGCCACCTTGACTCGGAGGTGGTGGACTTCCAGGTGTGACTTCTGCCTGCTATAAGCGGTTGTGCGGGGCCCAGGGCGGCAGGGGCCAGGGAGGCAAAGGGGGGCAAAGGCAAGGTAGAGGCAGGCAGCAGGTTCGACAGCTCAGGGTCAGCGGCTGAGCGATGCAACCTATGTCTCTCCCCCTCTCGCGCCTGCTCTCAGCAGCCGCCACCCCCTGAAGGGTTTGACTAGCTCCAGGGGTGCATGGCTGGACACGGAGGCATGGCAGCTGTGGATGACCTGGCAAGGTGCAGCACCCCTCACCCCTCACTCACAACAAGGCAACAGACAGGCAGCCAGGCAGCTACACTATCCTCACAACCTCCAGCCATCGTGTATAAAAGGAGGCGTGTGTGTTGAAGGGCAGAAATGGGAGAACGGTCAGATCAGATTTACTCAAACCAGGCACCTTACTGTGTAGGCAGACAGCTAGGCAGCTTTGTCTTGGCCAGGGCTGCATGCTATGAAGCGTGCTGGCTGCGTGTGTGTGTGTGTGTGTGTGTGTGTGTGTGTGTGTGTGTGTGTGTGTGTGTGTGTGTGTGTGTGTGTGTGTGTGTGTGTGTGTGTGTGTGTGTGTGTGTGTGTGTGTGTGTGTGTGTGTGTGTGTGTGTGTGTGTGTGTGTGTGTGTGTGTGTGTGTGTGTGTGTGTGTGTGTGTGTGTGTGTGTGTGTGTGTGTGTGTGTGTGTGTGTGTGTGTGTGTGTGTGTGTGTGTGTGTGTGTGTGTGTGTGTGTGTGTGTGTGTGTGTGTGTGTGTGTGTGTGTGTGTGTGTGTGTGTGTGTGTGTGTGTGTGTGTGTGTGTGTGTGTGTGTGTGTGTGTGTGTGTGTGTGTGTGTGTGTGTGTGTGTGTGTGTGTGTGTGTGTGTGTGTGTGTGTGTGTGTGTGTGTGTGTGTGTGTGTGTGTGTGTGTGTGTGTGTGTGTGTGTGTGTGTGTGTGTGTGTGTGTGTGTGTGTGTGTGTGTGTGTGTGTGTGTGTGTGTGTGTGTGTGTGTGTGTGTGTGTGTGTGTGTGTGTGTGTGTGTGTGTGTGTGTGTGTGTGTGTGTGTGTGTGTGTGTGTGTGTGTGTGTGTGTGTGTGTGTGTGTGTGTGTGTGTGTGTGTGTGTGTGTGTGTGTGTGTGTGTGTGTGTGTGTGTGTGTGTGTGTGTGTGTGTGTGTGTGTGTGTGTGTGTGTGTGTGTGTGTGTGTGTGTGTGTGTGTGTGTGTGTGTGTGTGTGTGTGTGTGTGTGTGTGTGTGTGTGTGTGTGTGTGTGTGTGTGTGTGTGTGTGTGTGTGTGTGTGTGTGTGTGTGTGTGTGTGTGTGTGTGTGTGTGTGTGTGTGTGTGTGTGTGTGTGTGTGTGTGTGTGTGTGTGTGTGTGTGTGTGTGTGTGTGTGTGTGTGTGTGTGTGTGTGTGTGTGTGTGTGTGTGTGTGTGTGTGTGTGTGTGTGTGTGTGTGTGTGTGTGTGTGTGTGTGTGTGTGTGTGTGTGTGTGTGTGTGTGTGTGTGTGTGTGTGTGTGTGTGTGTGTGTGTGTGTGTGTGTGTGTGTGTGTGTGTGTGTGTGTGTGTGTGTGTGTGTGTGTGTGTGTGTGTGTGTGTGTGTGTGTGTGTGTGTGTGTGTGTGTGTGTGTGTGTGTGTGTGTGTGTGTGTGTGTGTGTGTGTGTGTGTGTGTGTGTGTGTGTGTGTGTGTGTGTGTGTGTGTGTGTGTGTGTGTGTGTGTGTGTGTGTGTGTGTGTGTGTGTGTGTGTGTGTGTGTGTGTGTGTGTGTGTGTGTGTGTGTGTGTGTGTGTGTGTGTGTGTGTGTGTGTGTGTGTGTGTGTGTGTGTGTGTGTGTGTGTGTGTGTGTGTGTGTGTGTGTGTGTGTGTGTGTGTGTGTGTGTGTGTGTGTGTGTGTGTGTGTGTGTGTGTGTGTGTGTGTGTGTGTGTGTGTGTGTGTGTGTGTGTGTGTGTGTGTGTGTGTGTGTGTGTGTGTGTGTGTGTGTGTGTGTGTGTGTGTGTGTGTGTGTGTGTGTGTGTGTGTGTGTGTGTGTGTGTGTGTGTGTGTGTGTGTGTGTGTGTGTGTGTGTGTGTGTGTGTGTGTGTGTGTGTGTGTGTGTGTGTGTGTGTGTGTGTGTGTGTGTGTGTGTGTGTGTGTGTGTGTGTGTGTGTGTGTGTGTGTGTGTGTGTGTGTGTGTGTGTGTGTGTGTGTGTGTGTGTGTGTGTGTGTGTGTGTGTGTGTGTGTGTGTGTGTGTGTGTGTGTGTGTGTGTGTGTGTGTGTGTGTGTGTGTGTGTGTGTGTGTGTGTGTGTGTGTGTGTGTGTGTGTGTGTGTGTGTGTGTGTGTGTGTGTGTGTGTGTGTGTGTGTGTGTGTGTGTGTGTGTGTGTGTGTGTGTGTGTGTGTGTGTGTGTGTGTGTGTGTGTGTGTGTGTGTGTGTGTGTGTGTGTGTGTGTGTGTGTGTGTGTGTGTGTGTGTGTGTGTGTGTGTGTGTGTGTGTGTGTGTGTGTGTGTGTGTGTGTGTGTGTGTGTGTGTGTGTGTGTGTGTGTGTGTGTGTGTGTGTGTGTGTGTGTGTGTGTGTGTGTGTGTGTGTGTGTGTGTGTGTGTGTGTGTGTGTGTGTGTGTGTGTGTGTGTGTGTGTGTGTGTGTGTGTGTGTGTGTGTGTGTGTGTGTGTGTGTGTGTGTGTGTGTGTGTGTGTGTGTGTGTGTGTGTGTGTGTGTGTGTGTGTGTGTGTGTGTGTGTGTGTGTGTGTGTGTGTGTGTGTGTGTGTGTGTGTGTGTGTGTGTGTGTGTGTGTGTGTGTGTGTGTGTGTGTGTGTGTGTGTGTGTGTGTGTGTGTGTGTGTGTGTGTGTGTGTGTGTGTGTGTGTGTGTGTGTGTGTGTGTGTGTGTGTGTGTGTGTGTGTGTGTGTGTGTGTGTGTGTGTGTGTGTGTGTGTGTGTGTGTGTGTGTGTGTGTGTGTGTGTGTGTGTGTGTGTGTGTGTGTGTGTGTGTGTGTGTGTGTGTGTGTGTGTGTGTGTGTGTGTGTGTGTGTGTGTGTGTGTGTGTGTGTGTGTGTGTGTGTGTGTGTGTGTGTGTGTGTGTGTGTGTGTGTGTGTGTGTGTGTGTGTGTGTGTGTGTGTGTGTGTGTGTGTGTGTGTGTGTGTGTGTGTGTGTGTGTGTGTGTGTGTGTGTGTGTGTGTGTGTGTGTGTGTGTGTGTGTGTGTGTGTGTGTGTGTGTGTGTGTGTGTGTGTGTGTGTGTGTGTGTGTGTGTGTGTGTGTGTGTGTGTGTGTGTGTGTGTGTGTGTGTGTGTGTGTGTGTGTGTGTGTGTGTGTGTGTGTGTGTGTGTGTGTGTGTGCATTGATTGATACGCAGGCGGGCATGGCGGTCATGATGTGCACGGACGGTTGGCGTCATAGACATGCAGCTCAAGCAGCAAGCAGACCTAGCACCGACAGTGTCGCGCCTAGCGGGTGCTTCGCTTGGTGCAGCCCTCCGGGAGCTTAATGCTTTTGAGAATGCCGACTGGAACCCGGCCATGAAGAGGAGGGCCCAATCAATGCTTCAAATGCAGACACTCCAACAGCCAACACAGCCAGGACAGCCCTCCTTCACTCCTATTGCCTCCATTGAGGCTCGCCGGGCGTTCTGGAAGCTCCAAGCAGCCCCACAGTTCCCAATCTTGGCCAAGGCTGCGCAACGGTTGTTGTCAGCGCATGCTTCCACAGCAGCTGCAGAGCGCAACTGGTCGGTGTGGGGCCACACCTATCACAATGCTCTACGCAACAACTTGAGCGTGGAGGTCGCAAAGCGTGAAGTGTACCTGAAAGCCAACGTGCCAACAACCGATAGCGGTGATGAGGCGCCGGCCGTCCAAGACACCCTGATTGACATCATGAAGTGAGCATCAACTACTGGCTGGGCTGGGCTGGCTGTGTGGCTTAGTGGAAACGGTTGTGCAGATAGAGATAGCGCAAGCAAAGTGGAATATTTTGACATGATACTTGGCACATAGCATTCTCTAGGGAGTGTAAGAAGTGTGGTGTAAACCTTAGATCGAGAAATAATTGGGCTGAGTAAATGGACAATTTTCAGTACTGACTGGACAGTTTTTAGTAATGACTGGACAGTTTTCAGTATTAATTGAACAATTTTCAGTACTGACTGGTCAGTTTTCAGTACTGACTGGTCAGTTTTCAGTACTGACTGGTCAGTTTTCAGTACTGACTAGACATTGTCAGTACTGAATGGACATTATTCAGCACTGACTGGACCATATTCAGTACTGACTGATCAATTTTCAGTACTGACTGGAACATTGTTCAGTCCGAAGGTGAGCATACCACAACCCTGACAGGACTCGATCTAGGGACCTCTCGCATAAGTGCCACTTCCAGGTATTAATGA